>BQNB010191230.1:0-11715 GCA_026074375.1 Tanacetum coccineum | reverse complement strand
ATTCCTTAATAGTATTAGAAAAAGGGTAATGATGATAATAGTATTAGAAAATTTACACTATGGTTTAATAGTAGTATAAAGTCATTCCACATGCAACATTTCTGTAACCAATCAAAGACTTCGAGTATAAATAAGGCACCATGCACGAATAAGTTATCTCAACTAAAATTTGAAAGCAAAGATTAAAAAAATCGGTGAGAGTTAGGTTTTCGCTTTCATTGGATTCGAGAGCTAGGAGGCGTTGGATTTAAAGAGTAGAAACAAGAAGGGTTCGAGCCCTTTTGACACCATTACCTTCCTCGTCGTCTGACGAACTTGGACCTCGGTAAGTCGTCCTCGTGGCTTAGCATCTTTCGTCAATATGTTATCTACATTATAGCTTGACGAACCTTGGCCTTACATGATTGAGACATGACACGCATGGTATAACCCATGCGTGATTCGTGTAAACATGTGCATGCCAAACCTTTCGACATACCATGCATAGAATAATGAACCCAGACAATTTATAAAAAAAGTTTAAACAAGGATGTTATAACAATATGTTGGCTCATTAGGAATGCGTAAACACTAGGGTTGTACGTAAACACCATAACCCGCCCCCCCCCCCCCCTTTCGTTATGACCTCGATATGCCACCTTGAGCGTAATAAAAGGGTCACTAGCCGAATCCTAGCGAGCCCTTGGCTTACTATGGGCACGGTACAATCCTAATATAACTAGAGTAAAAAAAGAATTTAAATATATATATATATATTATATATATATATATATATATATATATATATATATATATATATAGACTCGTTAGATCACACTAATACCCCACAACATTTGGCAAGCGGGTACTACCTAAGAAGCGCTCGAAACATCCCGGCAACCACCATAGGCTGCTACCTTGCCATGACCATGCGCGCAAAAGACAGCCACTACAGCCGCTGTAATGCCTATTCACGCACCAATGTCCCATTAGCAACATTCAAAGACCTTGTAAACCAAGTATTCAAGTCGAGCATCATGAGGATAAATGGAGGAACTAGATATGCATATTGCGAGCAAATTAGAAAGGAAAGGAACTAAAAATAGTGAGTTTACCTACTGTTGTTGCGTAGGTCGAACATCAAAAAGGAAAAGAACAAAAGTAGAAAATTTAAAAACAATATTTTTTAGGAATTAGAATTATTAACAATAGAACCGAACTTTTAACTGGTAAACAAGCTTATCCCGGCTCACATAAATTAATTGACACGAAAATATTTTGAGACGTATTCGGGTTTTAAACATGAAAAAGTTATAAACATAAAAGAATTTAAAATATGAAAGATGTATATATATACATAGTACATAGGAGGGTCATAGGATTAAAAAACATCATATGAAAGCTTAAAAGGTTAACTTGGCAATTTACTTAAACTAGGAAATAGAGAGACTAAAATCTGCTATTTTGAGATGTAAGGGTATAGTGTGAATTAATTGAAACGAGTCGAGCGAATCGTGATATGTAAACCTGATAATTTCACAAATTAATAAGCGACTATGATGTAAATAAATAAATGCGACAAGAAAAATATATAAACTTAGTAATTTACCAATAAGGTTTATATTTTCTTTAGATATGAATCGCATGGACTTGTAAATACACGTTACGACGCGTAATAGTATAAATTCTTGTATAGGTACTTATAATTGTAAAAGTCGTCGCTAGAGCCAACGGTTTAATCAATATATTGAAAAACGTAAAACGTTAACTCATAACAACAGTGCCTTTGGTGACCCATTTGCATAAGTCATTTCATACATTAAGTATTTAGAATGTAAACTCGGATTTACCATAATTACTTAGGTGTCTCACTGAGTCACTACTTGACGTGCATTGACCATTATCAATTCTAGGCGATTAACTGACAAGGTAAGTTTTCATAGCCCCTACTTTACTGTTTTAAATCATCTTTTGGGGTGAGAACATTGCTTATTTTTAACAGTTGAATACAAGTACATTTACTGATTTACTATTGGGTCTAAGTCCCTATTCAACCCATATTGCTATATTGCCCAATTTATCATGAACCGTCAATTCCTTGATCAATTAGATTGGTTAAGGGAGCGCGAATGTTATGGATAGATCTATCGGAGATTGACATCCCTGTTTGTCTTGGACTGACATAGTCAAGCAAACACAGTTTCATTTTGAGTCAGTTGACGGATGTCAGCGATTTGTGACAACAGCAATGTGCTTATCCTATTACGATACATGTTAACGTTTAGTTGCATGAGGCTAGACAATAGTAAATACTTTTCATTGTGATATATAGGATTGCTATATTTCATGCTATGGTTATAAATCTTATGGTTCATCACTATTATCAAACGATAAAACCTATGAGCTCACCAACTTTATGTTGACACTTTAGCAATGTTTTTCTCAGGTGTTCTATATTAACAATAATATGTAGATCTGACATTGGTAAATTGCAATGTAGAGTCATATCTCTCGATCAATTCCTTCTTCACTTCATGGAAGTCACAATCCCAAATCCAGTCCCTTCCCTGCAGTGAATTTGGGGTGTTACAAATTGGTATCAGAAGCTCTGTGGTATAGAGAACTAGGTTGCATTAGTAACTCTAGACTATAACTGGCTTCTAAGGACATATCAGAATAGCATACGCACTATCTATTACTATTTACTTCCTAAGTCTACAACTATCTGGCACGATATCATTAAATAACTAAATTGCCACTTGACTGTCATGAAAAACATAACTACACATTATCATTCACCATCTTGGAATAACATACCCTATGGATTACGTATTTGTATCATCCTAGCGCAAGGAAACCACTATGACTCTCACCAAATAATTTACCCTATAACCAATATCACACTAGAAAAGTCACTACACAATATTAAGATTTTTATCAGTAATTTTCATCTTACTATCCATTTATTGAGAGTTACTTACATGAACATTTCGGGATACCCTGCTAATCATCCGCTCATTACTTCACTACACAAGGACTCTTTGTAGCAACCGTTGTAAAATACCTATACTACTATCTACTACGTCGGTATACCCTTAAAAGTATTTCAAAGAGTAATAACAAAACCTACAAAAATCAATATAGCCACTTGAATACACTAATAATTGGGCGAATGTCACATCATCGGGTAAACTGAACAACAAACTCATAATGAGACGAAAATGAAAACACGCCCGATAAGAGTAAGAGACAATAGTCGCAATTAGCAGTCACAAACTACGGGAAGAAATTCAAGACATAAAGGTTTACACCAGCCCCTGAGTCAAGACTAATGTGAACTCTACGGATATGCACCTATTGACTAGAATCCTACCGCACTTTCCAGTCACTGGCTTAGGCCTTAACATAAGGATACCGCTAATAATTACGAGTAAATTTCCCCAAACAAATAAGAAACATACCAATGCCAAAATCCAACACTCCTAGACATATCATCGAGACCTAGTATGCATAACCATGCAATACACCTTGTCTCAAAAATAGATGGCACCCATAAGTTAATCTTTACCCAAATATGGAATATAAGAAGAAGAAACCCTATTTTGTCGTATGCAGGGTGTATTCGAGAAATGTCTCAATCACTTTCCAGCAACGTACCTGACAACTCCCCGGAACAGGAAGCCGCCACGGGACATTCCAATCTAAGAAGACTTGGCTCGCCAACCTCTCAGGCAATCCAATTACCTGAACTGGAACTAACTTTGACCCCTGCTACAAGGCGTGAACACTCCCAAGAAATAAATAACCTCAGTGTTCCTGCACTAATATCACAAGCGCCGGGGCCATCTCGAAAGAGAAGTAGATCACCATCATCGCCATTCCTCCCAGATGCCATTACCTTCTCCAATGGTCAGATACTCAACCCAGAAGATGTGACTGCCAGACTAGAGGACCTGAAAGTAGAGATTGACCACTCCTTCATTAGCGACACCGAGGACAACACGAGCATCTGATCTCCAAATTGCAGGATTCTCTCGCAGCTGCCGAGAATGAGATCGCAATATTGCAGATGAGGGTAGCTGATACCGAGGGTAGCTGATACCGAGGGCAGACGTGCTGAGGATCATGAACAAATTCAGAAAATTCTAGCCCGCCTAGGCCTGTAAGCAAGACAGCCAGACTCGCTATAACAATGTATCCCAGCTTGCAAAGAAATTAATAAAGACTTGTACCTTGCTTTCATGAAATAATAAATGAAATAACAATTCTGCCCTAAAAAGTTTCTGAGTACATTTACCCAGTATAGGGGAAACCATATAATTGATAATTTTTGGAATCAAATGACAAGCATCGTAATGCGCCAATGAGATAACACTATCGAAATTACTGCTCAGTGCAAAACAAGTATGCTCGCTGCCCAACAAATGAAGAGTACAATCATGTGCCCGGAAAATGGAAATAGAGTAGTATATTTCCGATAACACTATTTAAACTTGAAGAATCATTTCAAAAGGGCCACACATAGTACTTCAGGCAAGAAACAGTAACCCCTACACAAAAATCAAATTTCTTTCCTCCACTATTCAACATTTTGTCAGTCCGAAATTCTTTTCATTCACAATCAGCAAACGCCTTTCAATGAAAATGGAAACACAAAATACATCTAAAGGCTTACCAGGTAATAACCTCGAATCATACCAAGATATGAGGTGGGGCACATAGCAATATATGATTATAACGAAGAAGATTAAACCATAAAGTACACAACGCGAAGCCTTATTCAATCAGATCCATAGTATTTCCGTTCATAATACAACAAAATGCAAAATATAGGGAATACAACAAAAATGTAAAATGCTAAACACAGATACATCACGCTGAAAATAACACATCGGATAAATCAACAAAATAAAACGTGGATGATTATGATCATAACGGGAGTGAAAATCTCAAGTGGGAATCCCATGAGGATTGGTAATCAACAGTTTCGAGGAAAAGAACGAGGAACGTGAAATTATGAAGTGAGTGATAAATTGAGATGAGGAGGGAGTAAAGTGAAACTTGAAAAATATAAGAAAAAGAGGGCGGCATAGTGGGTAGGAGTTGGGAGGAATATCGATTTAAAATATTTTATGTCCTAGCCAAGAGCGATTACGACCAACCCCAAAACTTACAACAAAAGTCAATATTCGAAAGTAACTTATACACTGAGATAATAAATTTTTGAACAAAATAGATAATCCCTCGACAACATATCAAACGTATGCCCGTAGTAGATAAACACATAAGGTGAACATAAACTTTCAGAAGACCACATGTGAAGTAAAAGTAGTAGTAAATAAAAACCAATTGACATATAACCTAACACCATTCATCAGATACTTGGGGAATACGACAATTTATATACATCACGAGTATCTATACCAACTACGCTTACAATCACAAACAAATAACTAAAGGAAAAGGGGATGTCAATGTAAACCTAAGGTATACATAGCCTGATCAACTATGTATAAGTTAGGTTAACAGAGATATGCTTAATAGTACTCGAAGTAATAGCGAAAGTTTGAGCACATACATATTTTACTCATTCATCACATCAAAGACAACACTCAAGGAAACTATGAAAGTCTATGATTCATCAAGAATACATCATGAGAATTCAATCATACATAAGCGAAACAAAGTTAAAGATGAAACGTTCGATAGTTCTTTCTGGAGGATTCAACATAAGATTAAGTAAAACGCTCAAGAACAAAACGGTAAAACGACCCGCTAGCCTACCGGCAAAAGCTACTTCTTCCAGAAAACTTCCACGCCAATCGCCACAATAATGAGTGGCACAATAAGCCCTAGTATTACAATGATGTACTGGTGATCCTCTTCCTGTGGAACACTCGCCAGATAACAACCAACCACCACAACGAACACAACCGCAATCAAGGGAACGAGATACGACATTTTAATCTAAGGACGAATGAAAAACTAAGTAAGGAAACTTATGTTACGTTTTGGCAAATTCAAGAAATTGGCAAAGTATATATATACATAGAATGGAGGTAACGGCTCGCCACATTTCTAGCCGTTGAAGCCCCACTTGCCACTTTCGTCCTTTTCTTAACCCATGCCACGAATAAAACGCTTGAATTCAGGACAAAAGTTTCCGACTTAAAAGGGGCGGCGACACCCCATAAAAATTTAAATCTTACTTCAAACCCTTAAGGAAAAATCAACCATCGACAAATTTTTGGATTGCTATTCAGTCTCATAAAATAATTACTTTGGGAAAAAGTTTACAATTAATAACACTATCCCTAAACCACTTCATGATACTGTAGAGGGATAGTAATCATGTTCACTCAATTATTCAGTTCAGAATTAGCACGCAAATACTTTATAATACTGTGTGGGGACAGTAGTCATAACCACTCAATTGTTTTATTCAAAAAGTGTACTCAAGCACGTTATAACACTGTGGCAAGACAACAGTCATGAAACAAATAATTTTTTTTGAAATATTTTGACACTACAAGAGACAAATGCATTCACATAATAACCATTGGTTTGCAAAGGTGGAAATACAAGTACATAGTTTAAATGCACAACGATTATATTCAAAGCATGTACAACAACACAGTACAACAATCCTTAATCGTTAATCTGAGACTCATATTCTGAGTCGTACCTCACTACCCCAAATTCTAAAAAGAATGCATCATTTTCGGCTTGTTCTTGCCTAATTTTATCCTCTTGTGCCTTTTTGTTCATGGCCTCTTCTTCTAACATTCCTTTTTGAGCTTCTTCATCCATACGAAGTTGATGTAACTCTTTCTCAGTAAGAGGGCAATTAGCCTGTGATGACGAACAACCTATACCTCCGTGGGTACGGCCGGAGTATTTTTCCTGAAACCAAGCCGACTTAGCATCCATTTGTTTCTCTAGTTGTGCCGCCTTCCCATACATAGAAAGATGCAGCTTGCGATCCTTTTCAGAACTTTCTTTTAAAAGGGTGCAAATCAGCCATGACTCTCTGAGAAATGTCATTACATTTCTCATAAGCTTTTCTAAGATCGTCCCTGGCGGCGCATGAATCTTCAAACTGAAAAGCCAAATTCAAAATCACATCCTGCCGACCCTTATCTTCATTAATTAATCTTTGCACTAAAGCTTCGACTTCAGAATCAGTATGAGGAAGCACACAGGCTATTGAAGTGTTTTGTAGTAGGATTTAAGTTTGAGAATTTGAGAGGGATGAGGTGGTATTTATAAAACAAAAGGGGAAAAAGGGAAATAATTGAAAATTTTGTCGTTACTTCAACGGATACATTCCCAACATTTTGTCGTATCGGCTCGTCCCAATGACAACAAATTCATTCGGGATATGTAAGGGTTAGTTTAAGAACGAATACCCTCACACGTTCGCAAATCCACAATCTCCTATAATGTCTTGATTTCGTAGACGAAATCTTCAACTGGGGAGGCTGTGGCACCCCGTAAGAAAATTTAATTTCCTGTTCGTTAGGTAAAAGTCATGTACTGGAAGTTTACGAATTCACCGATAATTTTCACAATAGGACATTTTATGATCGTGCAATACAGAACCATGGAAAGATTAATTTAGCACACGAATATCACCACTATTTCTCTTGTGTCCAAGAGGATATTGTTAGAACTTGAAGCGATAAAACAACATTTTTTTTTCAATTTTCAAAACAAAGTCATTTACTTAGATTATTTTCATGAAACCATCTACGTTCGATAACCATGCAACTCTTTAAGAGAATTCAAAAGAAGTATACACTTAAGAATACATATAAACCAATATGAGATATATGCACATGCATATATATAAAACCAACACATAATAATGGCAAAACATCCATCACCACAAAGCCTTACACACTACCCTACCCATTTTCTTATTTTATAAATCTCCATGATACGTCTTATGAACCTGATGAAATTTCAAATGGAAGAAACAAGAAATAATAGAGATTCCTTAATAGTATTAGAAAAAGGGTAATGATGATAATAGTATTAGAAAATTTACACTATGGTTTAATAGTATTATAAAGTCATTCCACATGCAACATTTCAGTAACCAATCAAAGACTTCGAGTATAAATAAGGCACCATGCACGAACAAGTTATATCAACTAAAATTTGAAAGCAAAGATTAAACAAATCGATGAGAGTTAGGTTTTCGCTTTCGTTGGATTCGAGAGCTAGGAGGCGTTGGATTTAAAGAGTAGAAACAAGAAGGGTTCGAGCCCTTTTGACACCATCACCTTCCTCGTCGTCTGACGAACTTGGACCTCGGTAAGTCGTCCTCGTGGCTTAGCATCTTTCGTTAATATGTTATCTACATTATAGCTTGATGAACCTCGGCCTTGCATGATTGAGACACGACACGCATGGTATAACCCATGCGTGATCCGTGTAAACATGCGCATGCCAAACCTTTCGACATACCATACATAGAATAACGAACCCAGACAATTTATAAAAAAAAAGTTTAAACAAGGATGTTATATAACAATATGTTGGCTCACTAGGAAATGCGTATAAACACTAGGGATTGTACTAAACACCCATAACCCCCCCCCCCTTTTTTTTCTTGTTGTGACCCGGTATACACTTGAGCGTAACAAAAGGGTCACTAGCCGAATCCTAGCGAGCCCTTGGCTCACTAAGTCACGATTTCAATCCCAATATAACTAAGAAAAAAAAAAAAAATATATATACTCGTTAGATCACACTAATACCCCACAACATTTGGCAAGCGGGTACTACCTGAGACGCGCTCGAAACGTCCCGGCAACCACCGTAGGCTGCTGCCTTGCCATGACCATGCGCCGCAAAGAGACGTGGCCACAGCAGCCGCTGTTGGGCCTGTTCAGACGCACCTATTGTCCCCATGTAGCAACATTCAAAGACCTTGTAAACCAAGTATTCAAGTCGAGCATCATGAGGATAAATGGAGAAACTAGATATGCATATTGCGAGCAAATTAGAAAGGAAAGGAACTGAAAACAGTGAGTTTTACTCACTGTTGTTGCGTAGGTCGAACAGCAAAAAGGAAAAGAACAAAAGTAGAACATGTGTGGTATATATATATTCATATGGTGGGCTATGTAGTGGGTACAACCCACTGTTACTCGACAGAAAAATGAAAAAAAGGGGGAAACAAGACATGGGTTTTAGTGATACATAAAGGAATGCATGTTTTATTAGTTTATGAAAAGTTGGCGTAAGGAACATTCATACTACTTTCGTTTGTAAAACTTTGACGTAGAGATATGTTACATGCATAGTTATCGAACTCCCGGTTCGAGCCCCAAATGGACTAGCAACTCGTTAACGGGTATAGTTATTTCGACAAGTATAAAATTTAAAAACAATATTTTGAGGAATTAGAATTATTAGCAATAGAACCGAACTTTTAACTGGTAAACAAGCTTATCCCGGCTCACATAAATAAATTGACACGAAAATATTTTGAGACGTATTCGGGTTTTAAACATGAAAAAGTTATAAACATAAAAGAATTTAAAATATGAAAGATGTATATATTATACATATTACTATTGGAAGGGTCAAGGGATTTAAAAACGATCATATGAAAGCTTAAAAGGTTAACTTGGCAATTTACTTAAACTAGGAAATAGAGAGACTAAAATCCGCTATTTTGAGACGTAAGGGTATAGTGTGAATTAATAATCTTTAATTGAAACGAGTCGAGCGAATCGTGATATGTAAACCTGATAATTTCACAAATTAATAAGCGACTATGATGTAAATAAATAAATGCGACAAGAAAAATATATAAACTTAGTAATTTACCAATAAGGTTTATATTTTCTTTAGATATGAATCGCATGGACTTGTAAATACACGTTACGACGCGTAATAGTATAAATTCCTGTATAGGTACTTATAATTGTAAAAGTCGTCCCTAGAGCCAACGGTTTAATCAATATTTTGAAAAACGTAAAACGTTAACTCATAACAACAGTGCCTTTGGTGACCCATTTGCATAAGTCATTTCATACATTAAGTATTTAGAATGTAAACTCAGATTTACCATAATTACTTAGGTGTCTGACTGAGTCACTACTTGACGTGCATTGATCCATTATCAATTCCAGGCGATTAACTGACAAGGTGAGTTTTCATAGCCCCTACTTTACTGTTTTAAATCATCTTTTGGGGTGAGAACATTGCTTATTTTTAACAATTGAATACAAGTACATTTACTGATTTACTATTGGGTCTAAGTCCCTATTCAACCCATATTGCTATATTGCCCAATTTATCATGAACCGTCAATTCCTTGATCAATTAGATTGGTTGAGGGAGCGCGAATGTTATGGATAGATCTATCGGGATTGACATCCCTATTTGTCTTGGACTGACATTAGTCAAGCAAACATAATTTCGTTTGAGTCAGTTATGAATGTCACGGGTTGGACATCTGCATGGGCTTATCTATGACGATACATGTTAACATTTCGATGTCATGAGCTTAGACAATAGTAAATACTTTTCATTGTGATATATAGGATTGCTATATTTCATGCTATGGTTATAAATCTTGTGGTTCATCACTATTACCAAACGACAAAACCTATGAACTCACCAACTTTATTTTGACACTTTAGCAATGTTTTTCTCAGGTGTTCTATATTACGGAATATATGGAGTCTGCATTGGTATATTGTCATGTAGAGGTCTATCTCTCGTATCAAGTCCTCTTTACGCCATGAAGTCACAATCCCAAATCCAGTCTTCCGCTGCAGTGAATTTTGGGGTGTGACATATACCTTAAGGCTCTTTAAGGGATAAGCAAAATATTTATTATTGTGATTCATATAGTATGCCAAATTGAGTATTCCTGATGTATACTCAATCTTAATCACAAAGGAACTAAAGAAAACCGCTATGAACTAAATATTAACCAAAAAAAACGCATAACTCTATTTATTAAACAATTATATACAAAGGTAAAACAAGCTAATGGGAGAAAAAGCCACAATTAACACTTATGAGCCTTAAAGAAATCCAACTATTCCATATTTAGCATCAAAACTTATAATCTACTCTATCATCTCTTGTTCTTCACAATTTAAAATTTCTAAGAAAGAAATTCGTGAATACTTAGCCTAATAAATCGATCATTGCATATTTAAAATCAATTATGGGAACTTGCAAAATCTTGACTTTTTCAATCAAGACTCGCTTTTTATAGCTCCTTGTATAAAAGATTAGCTAAATTCAATCTACATACGTTAAGGAGAAAAGCTAAGATATAAAATTGGTCGGGTCAAAATTACTTTTCTTCTCACGAACGGAAAGCCTACATTCGTGTCAAAACACTTATTCTTTTTAGCAACTATTTTTCATCATTTTCTACACATTTTTTTTAGAAGTTATATACTTAAAAATTTAAATTTTTTGCAGGAAAACAGGGTACGTGAGAACAACAAGCAAAAGTAGGTAAGATCATATCGAAGATATACTACCCAATACTAAAACTAAACATTGTCCTCAATGTTTCCTAGTCTAAGGCTCAAAAACCCATACTAGAACTCAAAAAGTCGAATGCATAATCCGAGCATGGAGAAAGTATTACAAAAATCTTAGGTAATCTAAGATATCGGATTTCCCCAAACTAATGGCAAGCAAAGGCTAGTAAGCTCGAGTGGACCGGGACAAAACACCGAACACGAGAGTCTT
>BQNB010191228.1:0-11715 GCA_026074375.1 Tanacetum coccineum | reverse complement strand
GATTGTTGATTTGTTTGATTTGTGTTTATGTTTTTGTTGTTGTTTGATTATTTGGTTTGGTTTTCTCAAGGAATAACTAGTTCGGTTTTCAAAATACTTTGCTCGTTCGGTCCTCAAAGGTTTTTGCTCGTTCGATCCAAAATATTTTGCTCGTTCGATCCTTGAAGATTTTCTCGTTCGGTCCTCAAATGTTTTGCTAGTTCGGTCCTTGAAGGTTTTGCTAGTTCGGTCGTCTTGTTCGATCCTTTCGTTCGGTCCTTGAGGAATTGAGCTCGTTCGATCCTTGAGGAATTGAGCTCGTTCGATCCTCTCGTTCGGTCCTTGAAGTATAAGCTGGTTCGATCCAAACTTGAAAGTTCACTAGTTCGATCCTCTAAGACTAAACTCGTTCGATCCTCTTGTTCGGTTGCAACTTCTTGTTCGATCCTCTTGTTCGCTCCTCTTGTTCGATCCCTTGTTCGATCCACTCGTTCGAAGCTTGATGACTTGAACTCGTTCGATCGTCAAATCCTTTTGCTTGTTCGGTGGACACAAAACACGAATCCAAAGACCTTTTTCTTGCTTAACAACACGAACAACCTTAACAATGATTAGCTCGAACCTCAAACAATAAGAAAATCTCGACTCCTCTTTTTTTTAATCAATTCGAACAAAACCAAAAAAAATGAACACAAGAAAATCACGAGATCGTTGATTGCTAACAAGATGGTGTGATTGATATTAGATTAAACATAAACCATCTTTGAATCAAGAATAAAAAACAAACAAATAATCAAAACAAAGAAATAAAAAAAACCTCTTTTTTTCTTCGAAATCAATAGAAAAAAAATAACAAACCAAATCAATTCATCAATCTTGTTGGCTCTTGATACCAATTGTAGGTTCCATGATCATTCATACGAATCCTTAACAATGAAGTGTAGAATCAAGATGCATAAAATTGAAAACTTTATTGATGATTGAAAGAAAAAACCTAATAATGACTAGCTATATTATCTCTAATGTCTAACCTAATTTTGACTAAACTAGGAGTATTTATACTAAAAGGATTAGCCTTGGAGGCCTTTGTGGGCTTTTTGCATCTTGGCCCGTTTACATAATAAACATTAAATAACATAGTCTTTCGAGCTAGATTTTTGCCTTGTAACTTCGAGTGACCGAAGCTTCTTTGTTTGGGTCCATTTATGTGAAACGAGCTAGACTTTTGTCTTGTATCTTTGAGTGACCGAAGCTTCTTTGTTCGGGTCCATTTATGTAATCCTAACACATACTATCCTCACCACTTTGAGGTGGATCATAAGAAGGGGTAGATACATGAGCCTCATCAGTAACAGGCGCTATAGGACCACTCTGTTTTCTCCTTGACTTCTTCTTTTAAGGTTTAGATGATGATGGTTGAGAAATAATGGGTGTGTAATAGGAATCAGAAGGAGAAACTGAATCTTCACCCATATCTTCTAAAGCTTGAATCATCATTGTTGGGAATAGAGGTGTGACTCTTCTAGAAAAACCCTTTCTTGATTTCTTCATATTAGCAAACACCTTCTTGGTGTGGGAATGTATAACATAAACCTCTTTATGTCTGGTCATCCCCTCAACTTGTTTGTCTAGGAAGACTTGCACAAACCTCGGGTACATGAGAAATTTAACCCCACTCTCTAAGTGCTTCACCATATTGTCAAAAATGTACTTGGAAAAGTTAAATGTTTGGTTTGTGGCAAGACATATGATAGCAGATGCCATAGTGCTACTAAATTCATTCCAGGCTGTAGTCTTAGCACTAAGGCATTGCAGTATGGTATGGATAAGAAATTTCCATTGGGATAAAAAATAAGCTTTATAGAAAGTAAGCTTTTGAGTAAGATTTTCATACCCCATTCTTTCAAGTTCTGCAGAAATTGTAGCAGTGGGTAGAAAATCTATTCCTTCAGCATCATCCAGCTTAAGATCACTCCTTATACTAGTCTCAGTGATGATTACCTTCTTCTTGTCTACTAGGGCTTATAGTTGTCGTTCCCCATTAACGATCTTAGCCTTGGCAGATGCCCAGAACTGTTCAATACAGGTAGTATAAATGGTTGGATTAACCGGTAATGCATATTGGACATAACTTGTATTTAGAAAATCAATAATCTCCTCAAACCCATTACTTTCTTCTGGTTTCTCCAAAAACGCAACCAAATTGTGGGTTTCAGCAAACTTAGGGTTCGACATTATTTTCGATTTTGATGATGAATAATAAAATTGAGTTAGGGTTTATGATTAGAGAGTATATCAAGGTGTAAAATCGATCAAATGAGTGATTGAAACCCTTAATTGAAGTATTTATAAAATCACCCTCGACAGCATTAACTTGAACTGGCAGCATTAAGTTAAGCCTAACAGTATTAACTCACCCAGTAGTAGCAAGTTATGTCTGGCAGCATTAACTTATGCCTAACAGCAGTAAGTGTATGCCTAGCAGCATAAACTAATACGGGCAGTATTAAGTTAAGCATAACAGCATTAACTTAAGCTTAGCAGCATTAAGTTTTAAGTTGAGAATCATTAACTTTAAGACACCAGTATTAACCCCAATTTCTTTCCAAAAAGCATTTACATCATCAATTTTGATTCTCACAAGCTCTCTTTCTGTTTTTCAGCTCACTATATCTCTTATTTCTTTTTCTCACCAATTCACTCTATCTGTTTTTATATCGCACAACTCTCTTTCTATTTTTTAGCTCACTATATCTCTTATTTCTTTTTCTCACTTTCATGTTGTCCTCTCCACTTCTAAGTGTGTTAACTCTTGAGAGAGGTAGATCATTGGACTGTTTAGATGCAGCCTCAAACCTAATTTAAGCTTCTGCACCCCTCAATATGATAGCTTGGCACACGGGACCACTACCTGAATCAGTTCCCTAAGGAAAAGACTCATTAAGTGTTGCCATGGATTGGGTCCTATTTATGTTACCACTGTCTTGCTCTGCTTCTAAGCTAGAAGAAGTAGTGGCAGCCCTTTCCATTATGTCTTCCCACTCCTTAATGACAGTCTCATCTGCAACAAGGTAAATAGGTCCACTAGACTGAGATATCTTAGTGGTCCTTTAGGCATTCCTAGGTTTGTGGGTCTTTTTGAGTTAAGATGATGATAAAATAGTGATTTGTTCTTTATTAGAGAGTTGAGCAGTCGTGGATGTGTGTTAGGGATCAGTGGGTTATCCTGACCCTTCACCCACTTATGCTTAATGATACATTCCCTTTCATCTAATCTTATTTAACCTCCCTTCAAATAATACTTCAGAGATTAAGTAATCCAATGCTAGCAATCAGAAAGTTAAACCTGCTAACATCAAAAGCCTTTGTGAGAAGATCTGCAACATTGTGGTCTGTGTGAATCTTGATCACTTGAATCAACTTCTTCTCATAAGAATATCTGATGAAATGGTGCCTAATCTCGATGTGTTTGGTTTTAGAGTGAAACACTGGATTTTTCACAATACAGATTATACTTTCATTATCAATGTAAATCTTGGTGTTCATAAAGTCAAACCCATAATCAAGCATTTGATTTTGAACCCATAACACATGTCCACAACAATTAGCAGCAGCAACATATTCTGCTTCAGTTGTTGAGTTGGCAACAATAGTTTGCTTTCTACATTGCCATGAAATCAACCTTTTGCCAAGAAATTGACAACCTCCTATTGTAGATTTCCTGTCAAGGTTAGCTCCAGCATAATCACTATCTAAAAAAGCTTCTAAGTCAAATGGTGAATCTCTAGGATACCAAAGGCCCAATTTAGGTTGACCCTTCAAGTATCTAAAGATCCTCTTCATAGCATTAAGATGTGAAACGTTAGGAGTAACTTGGAACCTTGCACAAGTACAAACAGCAAACATTATGTCAGGCCTAGAAGCTGTCAAGTACATCAATGATCCAATCATTGATCTGTATAAATGAACATCCACATCCTCAGCTTCTTCATCCTTGAGCAATTCCTTGTTAGTCTCAATTGGAGTGCTTGCTGTCTTCACAGTGGCAAAATCAAACCTCTTTAATATATCAGCCACATACTTGTCTTGGCTGATGAAAATACCATCATCTTTCTGCTTCACTTGTAACCCTAAGAAGAAAGTAAGCTCACCCATAGAACTCATCTAGAATCTCTTGTGCATCATCTGCTCAAACTCAACACATAAAGACTTCTTTGTAGACCTAAAGATGATGTCATCAACATACACCTATACTAATAGGATATCACCTTTGTCCTTCTTGATGAACAAAGTCTTATCTATAGTGCCTCTTCTAAATCCATTTGCCAATAAGTATGTAGGCAAGGTCTCATACCTGGCTCTAGGAGCTTGATGTAGACCATATAAATCTTTTTCTACCTTATAAACTTTGTCAGGGAACTGTGGATCTTTAAAACCAGGAGGCTGGCACACATACACCTCCTCTTCAATAGTACATATAAAAAGGTACTCTTCACATCCATCTGGTATACAATAAACCTCATAAATGATGCATAGGCTAAAAATAACCTTATTGCTTCTATCCTAGCAACAGGAGCAAAAACCTCATCATAATCAATTCCTTCTTCTTGGGTGTAACCTTGTGCCACCAGTCTTGCCTTGTTTCTAACCACAATACCTCTATCATCTTTCTTGTTTCTGTACACCCATTTAGTACCAATGGCCCTCTTGCCATATGGTAAATCAACCAAAGTCCAAACCTTCTGTAATTTAAACTGTAGAAGCTCATCCTGCATTGCTTCTATCCAGCTTGGATCTGACAAAGCTTGGATCACCTTTTTGGGTTCTACTTGTGATAGAAAACAAGCAAACAGACAATTCTGAAAATCTTTATGGTTGATTCTCTGTTGCACTGAACTAAACATACCATGTTCAGTCACATTCTTTGTCATCCTTCTGGTTTGAGGTGCTGACTGTATATCTCCAATGATTTGTTCAAGTGGATGATCTTTGTGAACTCTTGTAGTTGGAATAGGACTGACAGGCATAGTTGTAGCCAAATTGTTTATGTCAGCCTCTGCACCAACTTCTTCATCATCATCAGAATAGACAATCTCTTCCAAATTAGGCATATTTGGATCATCAATACATCCATAGACTATATTTTCATCAACAACATTATTTTCTATGTCAGCAGCATTAACAGTTGGACTAACAGTATTAATGTTGTTAGTGCTGTTGACATTTGCATCCTGCTCTTGATTAATTCTTGGCTCCTGTGTATTTGGCACCTCACTATCTTCATTCTCTTAATGTTCAGAATCTATCTTTTCCTCCTCCCCTGATGGTTTAAATCTAGCATCAGGAGAATCCTTTAAACTTTTAAAGAGTAATAGATCAGATGTCACCAATGGTAGCAGTATATACTTTTGATCAGGTACTATTATCTTCCTATCTAAACCTGCATCAACGTTTTCTTTAGTACCTGCGTTACCATTAGTTTGGTTCCCTGCAACAACTGGCTTATAATTCATAGATATTGTTAGAG
This sequence comes from Tanacetum coccineum, assembly GCA_026074375.1. Lineage (NCBI taxonomy): Eukaryota > Viridiplantae > Streptophyta > Magnoliopsida > Asterales > Asteraceae > Tanacetum > Tanacetum coccineum. The sequence continues at coordinate 6,209 of BQNB010191228.1, read as the reverse complement.
AATCTATATCAAAAAGTCAATTAGTTCCATTTCCTATAATATTAGGTGTTTCTTCACTAAACTTAACATGTAGGTTCTCTTCTACTATCCTAGTTCTACTATTGAATACCCAGTATGCTTTGCTATTGGTAGAGTATCCTACAAAGAACCCTTCATCAGCCTTTCCATCAAATTTACCTAGGTGATTTAATGTATTAAGAATAGTAACAAGACACCCAAATGGTCTTATGAAGCTTAAGGCATGTTTTCTACCTAAAAAGAGTTCATAAGGGGTCTTGTTGTGAGGCTTGATAACTAACACCCTATTTTCAACATAACAAGCGGTATTAACTACTTCGACCATAACAAGCTTTATTTTTAAACTCAAAATTACTTCCTAATTTCTGAGTCGTCAAATTATTCCAGTTTCTCTGGTTACCTCTAGGGCTTTGACTGTTTTTCCTAGGGTATTTAGCTTGCTTTTTGTTCTCTACCTTCTTAACAGACCCCCTAGGTGTTTTTACATGCTCATTAGATTTAACAAATTCTATTTTGGCAAAACTAGGTTTTCTCTGTTTGGATTTAAACTTGGTCTCATTCTCATCCTCACTGTCAGATATCCAATCTTCAATAAGAGGTTCACCAACAGACTTAGGTTTTGACACGCTAGTCTTAGCTTCTCTTGTTGCAACATCAGTATACTAGTTACTGACTCACTAAAAACATATTCTCCCTTATCAGCAAGTACCAAATCATATTTAGGGGGCATGAAGTTCCCAGTATAGGGAGGGGGAACAACATGATACCCTTCACTTGTTTTGTACCTTTCATTTTCCTGACTATCAAACACATGACTATCAACTACTTTACTATCAAACCCCACACCAGTCTTGAACTTATCACTTACTTGATTCTCTAACAGTTTGCTTAGATTTTTAGATGAATTTCCAAACTTTTCTAAGGTAAGTTTTAAATCATCTCTTTCATTTTCTGTTTTTTCAGATTTCTTTCTAAGCTCTATTAGTGCATTATCTCTCAACTTAATATCAAGTTTTAAAATCTTTATGTCTTCTTCAAAAACAACCTCATTCTTTTTATACACATCTAGTCTAGCCTATACAGATTCTAGACCTACTTTATAAGCACCTACATTTATTTTAGACTTCTTAAAATCTTTTGCCAGATTATCATAATGTTCTTTGAGAGTTTCATAAGATTTTAAACATGCTTTAGAACAAGTAGATACCTCAGAATCTGAGCTTGAAGAACTTGAAGAACCTGAAGATGTATATGCCATAAGTGTAAAGTTTGTAGGTCCCTCTTCAGCCTGATCACTCCAGTCATACCCAAGTCCATCTTGAGCCACCAAAGCTTTTGTCTATGTTGTTTCCACTATCACATTCCTCCTTACAGGTTCTCTGTTCTTATTCTCCCTTGGAGCCCTACACTCCCTTGCAAAATGACCCTTTTTATGACAGTTATAGAATTTCACCTTTGATTTGTTAAACCCTATGGTCTCAGAACCATTTGCATTAATCTTCCTTCTAGTCTTATTTAGAAATCTTCTGGCTCTCATGGTCAACATAGCCATCTGCCACTTTAGATCCATCTCTTCTAAATTATCAGCATCATCGTTGTATGGTCCAATTATTTAATTGTGGAACTGTTAGATTGTTTGCAAAGAAAGAATAGAATCACAGCATCATCTCATACTACAGTATTGTGCGGAGTAGAACATAAGCTTAGATTGAACTGTTAGAGTTATTGGAAGACACAAAAGCTACATTTTATGAATTTTGGTTTGAGCTTGATGACCCTTTAACTCCAGTTTTATAAATCTTCAGATTGTTGTATAGGTCATCCATGCTTAAGGTGTCTAAATTAGGTTTGTTTCTCTAGATCAAGGTATGAGTTTTCCATTCTGATAGGAGACTTCTTAGAAACTTTATATTCATATCTTCTTGAGAAATAGTTTCACCCAGAATCTCTAGCTTGACTGATAGCTTTCGAAGCATAGTCATAATAGGTAATCAAGTCCTTTTGAGCTTGATCCATTGAAATTCTCATATTGTTGCTTTAGAAGTGTCTTCTGAGTTTTCTTTGACTCCTTATTACCTCCAAACCTTTTTTCTATGGCTTCCATCAAAGTCTTGGCACATTTGTAGGTATTAAACTTTAGTTGATGTTCATTTGGAAGAGCCATCAATAGTGTACCTCTTTCCTTTAACTCATTCTTCCTTGCTAACTTCTCCTCTGCAGTTGTAGGAGGATATGTTTGCTCAACTCTATGAATAGTTCTCTTAGGTGGAGGTGAGTCTCCATTTACTATTACTTTCCAAAGAGCATAATCTGTCATTAGGAAGTATTGTTCTATCCTTATTTTCCAAAGCTCAAATTCTCTTGGATTGAGCACTGGAAGTTTTACAGCAGCAACCATTGTTGAAGATCCTGCCTTCATGTTTTCACAAACAAATAGTTTTGGTTTGTGTAGATTGTTTCTTCTTATTCAAAGTTTCTCAACAAGCTCTGATACCACTTGTTGATCCTATACAAATGATATAACCTATACAACTGATAGTTCTTGAGATCATTTAAGCTCAGTTTGTTTAGAACTTATATCTAGGATGAACAATAACAATGATAACATAATGCACAACGGAATATAAATAAGAACATCAAAGTTATTGAACAAGGTTTTATATTCAAACGTTCACACATAGCCCCAATTCTACTTGATCAATAGTAGAACGGTTATCCACAAACTAACAGGGATCAAAAGACCCTTGGGGCTAAACCACACTTACTAGACGTCTACATTTTTTTGTTTGGTGCACACACACGACTTGCACACTTAAAACTATATCTATGGATCTCTTTATATAGAGAGTCCATAAGACTTACAAAGGTAAACTAATTCTATAAGGAAACCAGGGTTCTAAATAGCGCGCTATAGCGGTGCTATAGCGACGCCATAGCGCGAGGCGTGGCCTCCACGTTACGAAACAGGCCAAGGCGTCATCTTGAGGCGTGGCGTGCAATAAAGCGCGATAAGGCGCCATAAAGCGGGCTATAGCGTGATTTTTTTGAAGCTTTAAAAAATTTCATGGATTTGAGCTTATTTAAAAGTATTTATGCTTTGGGTTGTATGGGATTCGGGCTTAGTAACTCCGTTACTCAATTTTAAGCCTAGTAGCTAACTAATATTGACCACTCTATAAATATTTTTTGCCGCCTTGAGTCACGCCTTAAAAACGCTATGACGCAACGCCTTACGCTAAAGCTTGAGGCTTGGCTATGCCGCTACGCCACGCTTCACGCTATTTATAACCTTGAAGGAAACTAAATCTTTTTAATCTTTATCTTCATATCTTTGACCAAATCTTTTAATCAAATCTTTTATGTTGATCTTGTTTCCTTCTTTATCATATCTTGTAGAATCCTCCATCTTTTGTAGAATTCCATAATGTCAAATTAGTCCCTTTTGTTTCATTCTTTTGTCTTATCAGATCTATAATTCCCAACAATCTTCCCATATTTGATGATGACAAAACGAACAATGTTCTTACACAAACTTCCCTTAAAGTTGAGATCATGGATCTCCATTAATGAAACAATCTTCCTTTTTAATCTGCTTCCCCTTAACTTAAGATCTTCCACTTAAGTTATGATTTTCATGCTATACCACCAAGGATCTATAAGTTGCAGATCATGTTCCATCTTCTTCCTCTTTTTGTCATAATCCAATAGGGGACTTGCTAATAGAAGCAACTTTGATCTTGACCACTACAAACCATATATCACACTTCTAATCCAAGCCTTTCAGTGTCTCTAATTATCCTCCATGACGCATAATAAGAATATTGAATTCAAGCAGTAGAAACTTAAACTAGCAGTAGTAATAATGATTTAGCAGCAGTAAAAACCTTCACCTCAAGTAATGCATGTAAATGGTTAAACATTTTAAAAATAAGCTTCCCTTGAAACCCATATGTTAATCATCTCTTGAATCTCTCATTTTGTAGGCTCTATGTAATGATTACTGATGGAGAAAACTTAGTATAACGAACTTGATGTAGAAGTAAAATAACCCAAACTTGTGTCTTATATCTTGTACTATCCACGTGACTCCAAACTCATACTGCTGATTATGATTAGACCTCAATCTCTTGACAAAATCCTCATCTTCAATGACACACTAAGCATTACAACGTAACTCCTTATAGTGATAGCAAATGTGAGCATTGAGCACCATAAGAGAAATCACACATTGCTAGATTTGACAAGTCTTCGTCACATCGTTTCTAAGCTCAAACAAGTTATCTTTAAACGTTGCTAGCCGTTTAAGATATGATAAGAACACATACCCAAGTAATTCCACTTCATCGTCAAATAAGTGATAAACAATCATCTCCGTAACCAATTAATCCAAATAATCCTAAAAACGAGCCTTTTAAACGTTTAAGAACATTTAAACCAAAACTTTACCTTCTGTGTGTGTTGTCCGATATCTTCCAAACCATGTACTGCCCGATATCTGACATAACTAACAGTTGAAACTTCCTTCTAACAATACTAAGTTTAAACAAACAGTACTAAGTTCTAATGAACTACACTCACTGCCTTTGATTCCAATAGCAGTAATAACCAATCCACTGCTTTAATTGCTAGCAGTACAAACTTAATAAGCCATGACCAAAAAGAATAGTAGTAACCGCTTTTTCAACCCTAGCAGTACTAAAAATCAAGTAGCAGAATTAAGTTTATACTTCGAAACCCTAGCAGTACTAAGTAAGATTCGAGCAGTACTAAGTTCTTCATGGCAGTAGTAACGAGTATGATGAATATTCCTTGGCAGCATTAACAATAGATTTGAGCAGCACTAATGTGATAGCAGTACTAACCTTGGCATTACTACTGTTCTATTAAACTATCAGTTGTAACACGTTAAAACAAGCAGTAGTATTACCTTCCTTTGCCCATTCGTGGTAGCATAAGTATACCTTACTAGCTCTAAGTCACAATCCAATAGTAACTTTAGTTTTATTCCCTTATACCACCAGTAGTACCACTATCAAATCGGGGGTACTTTCAATAGCTTACAAAAGAAGAAGTAACGTTACTGTACAAATCAGTAACTTCAGTGGACACGAACATAATTACCAGTAGAGTTACACCAATTACTCGTCAAAGTAGAAGTAACCTTAGTCCTATTAGTACCTTTTCCATCTTATTCACCAGTAACCCTACTTGTTGAAACTAAGTAGAGTTATAAATACCTTGATGATACTTAAAGCACGAATCACATCTTTATCACAACAAGTTTATTCGTTCAAACTCAAGGTTGACAAACCTGCTTGTTACTACACCAAGTTAGGGACAAAACCCTAACTACTATTCGAAACCCCTTGAATGCATTAATCTCCTTGCTGCCATCATCATAAAATCATGTACCAGATAATCATATTTGGGTTTGTACAAAACCCTAATTTGTACATGATGCTCCTTCATTACTTCATTGAATTAAGGTTTAAGTAAACCCTAATTTACATTCATGAACGTACCTGCTACATTTTCTTTTCCATGTCTCCAAAAATAAGTACCAACGAATCCTTGTAACCATGTAACCAAACTCCTGTTTTTATCGAATTAGGGTTGCTGAAAAACCCTAATATCACTAGATTTGACATGATAACCAAAACAGAAAATTTGTACCTTCAATATCTTCATAACTTTGACATAGAAACACCTTGTAGATCCTAGATCGAGAGCCACCAGGCTCTGATACCACCCGATAGAACCTATACAACTGATAGTTCTTGAGATCGTTTAAGCTCAGTTTGTTTAGAACTTATGTCTAGGATGAACAATAACAATGATAACATAATGCACAACAAAATATAAATAATGTTAATACAAATAATGCTCAAAAACGTTATTTATATTTTTTGACCTCTCAACGTTTTGATAATAACAAAATATAAAAATGTTTATAATAAAAATAAACGTTTACAAATTATTAAATGTAAAATTTCATTTCTAAGATTAGTGATCACTTAAGGTATGGACAAACAAAATAATTAAGCATGATTAGTGATCAAGAAAATATTTTTCTCTTAATCCTCACTTTTAATTCTACAAAAGTATTTTCTCAAAAATACATTTACAAAATATTTTCTAATTAATATAAAAAAGTTTTATTAAAAACTTAAAATTTAAAATTCAAATTTTCC
>BQNB010191227.1:0-11715 GCA_026074375.1 Tanacetum coccineum | reverse complement strand
TCTAGTCTTATGGAATTTAACCTTAGCACGTGAATTCACTTCTTCTAGGAATTTTGTAATACAAGCATCATGATTTGCATTAAAGACACACTTTTAACATGTAGAACAAACGAAGTGTTTAGAATCTAAAAAATAATTAGAATTCTTAAAGTGATCTGCTATGGGTACAACCGTTATCGTTATGAAACTACTCTTAGATGTAGGAAAACTCCTAGATGTTTGATTGTTACTCCTAGGTTTTGGTATGCTACCTTTAGTAGTGCTTTGTGGACTAGCAATATGCATCACGCTAGGTTTTGAATTCCTATTTCTTTCTTGTGCCTTTATCTTAGCTTCTTCTAGATAGTGACTGTGAAGCATGTCATTTAAGCTAAATCCTGACATGTTCTTAGAACTATTCCTAGATGAGCTAGTTGCACTCACATGATTAGGTTTTGCACAAGCAGATTCTCTTCATTTAGGAAAATAATGTTGAGTGATTAGTTTTGACAAATTGTTATTCACATTAACTTGGGAGGCAAACCGTGGTTTTGAGATTTTAGGACTTTTAGATTTAGACGCAGTCGGTTGTTTAACAACTGATTGGTTTTTGAGTGGTTGTAAAACTAGTTTCCCCAAGACTAATGGTTTTACAAACTTAGTATCCACACTATTTCCTTTTGACTTCCTTAATTCGTTTTTCAAAGCAGCAATTGCAAAAACCTTTTCTTGAATCTTAGCTTTCAAATTAACATTTTGAGTAATCAAAGAGGTTGTATGTTCTATAGTCTTGGCTCTCGTAATTTTAATAGAATCATACAAATCTTTGTAATGCTTTTTCAAGGTCTCTTTTCCTTATTTAAAAGCTTATTTTTCGCAAGTAATTTAGCCACACTAAGTTCTAATTCGATGTTTATTATTTCAAAAGCATCAATTTCCTTTTTTAATTTGGCTTTATTACTTTCTTCATTCAAAATATGACCATGTTGCCCTAATTTTAAAGCTTGATTTTGATATTTAAGTTCAAGAGAAATACAATGTGCTTCCATTCTTGAAAACTCTTTTTGAAATTAGGCAACGGTCTTTTTGACAAAAATATTCTCAGACTCAAGAGAATGATTTAGAAATTTAGTTGTATTGTTATCAAGTGATGAATCAAGCATAGGACTTTTAACTTGACAATTTTTAGCATATTGATAACCCCTCCCTCATTATTGAGTTCAGGTTGCTCAGTTTGTTGTTGTCCTATAGCAAAGATATTACATTCAGCAGTCAATTGTACCTCAGTCATTGGCTCTTCGTCATATATGGGTCTGATATCTGCATCATCAACACTTGTATAATTCCCTGACCTGCTGCTTACATCTTGTACTTTTGATTTTGTCCCACTGCTTTCTGTGACAACCAAACCATCATCTAATGCTTTACCCTTATCAATCTTACTCTCTTGCGTCTGCATCTATCTTTTATTCACCCTTCTATCATATTGTCTTTGATGACGTGTTCTTTCAGCAACGGACTTCTTAACATTACCCATGTGTTGGAGATGTTTCTCTAAACTGCTTAACTTCGATTCCAGTGTATGGAGCAAAATACTTGTCTGTCATTTGACTGTCATAATCCAAAGTAAACTACGAATCGATAACATCTAAAATTTTCTATTGATCACCCAAAAGGATTCCATGGATTCATCTTCTTGAATTTCGTCTTTGTCAAGTTTCTTTTGTAGTTGATCTACGTTAAGAAGCATCATACTTGTGAAAGTATCATCTTATTGACCAAGTCGTGACATGATTGCCGTTTGTACCAACTCGTTCGATACGAGTGCCTTTTAAGTCTTCCTTAGAAAGAACCTGAAGGTGTGAATGAAGAGAACAAAAATATGCCATACATCTCTCTTTTGCTTTTTACATTTTATATTTTATTGCATGCACATTTTTTATTTCTAAACATGAAGAAATCGTATCTTTTGTTTCCATCTTATATGATTTGTTGTGAAATAAATTACAGATCTTAAGTAGATAAAGTGATTTGTTGTGGTTTTGTTGTTTAAATCGTTATTGACGTTAAAGTACTTGAACATAATTAACGATTATTAAAAAAACTTAAAATAAGGGCTAATGGTGAAAGGATTAAAACTAAAGGGCTAATAGTAAAAATATTTAAAACTTAAGGTTAACTATTTAAACTTTGAAAAATAAAAGAAACTAAAAGTGAAAATAATAGAAAATTAAAAGTTGAAATTAAAATTGTTCTAAAGTAAAAGGGCTAATATTAAAACTATTTTAAAACAAGGACTAATAGTAGTATTAAATGTTAACTAAGGGTTCAAAGTTAAACTTTGTGAAATCAAAGGGTCAACAATGAAACCTTTTGAAAGATTAAGGTTAAAAATGAAAATTTGAAATTTGAAAATATATTAAAAAAATTACTCATGTACTGAAAGGTCTCTTTCTTCTTCGTTTTTAGATATTAGAATTGTAACAGATGTTTATTTGATCTCGCGAGTAATTGTGGTTATCGTCGAACAAAAACAAATATACTACGACGATCCTTGAATGACCGCGATCGTAATGATATAATTTTGAATACCCGCGAACAACGAAGTCGAAACCTGAAAAACTCGAAACAACTCGAAACTTAATCGTTTAAGCATAAAAAAAATTTAACAAGTCGCTGGCATGGAATGCTAGTAATCCGCTAGTTATAATAAAACTGTGGCATAAACTTAGACAAACTCGCACAACTAAATGGTTATGGCAAAACCGCTACTTTGAAAAATACCCACAAACCGCTTCGGTAGTTGAAATTTTGGCATTAGTTTTGTTTAGATTTGACCAAGAAAAAAACTTCAAATCGCTACCTGCATTTCAAACCGCTATGATATATTGCCAAACCGCTACACAGGTTATCAAACCTCTACGATAAGTGGGGACCAATAGTTCAAACCGCTATGTGTACTAGAATTTGTTTTCTTGCTAGAAAATGATTGCAACAATATAGAGTACACAAACTTGGATAAAACTCTTCAACAAACGCTATGAAAATCGTAAGTTTAAAAATAAGATCGTTGACAAAAAAATAAGCCTTGAAAAAGAAAGAAATAAGATCCGAAAAAAGCTAGAGTACGCTACTAATTATAGGGTAAACTTTAAGAACATAACAAGAACTAAATCCATAGCTAAACCAATGAGTCCAAGAAATAAATAAGCTAAAAACCCGTGGAGTTTAGAAAAAGGGATTCCAAACTAAAGCCAAAAGATCTCTAGTTATACAGCCTTTTTACCGTTGTTATTAGGCACTATATAAATAACAAAATTATCTAAAAAAACGATATGATGATATTTTGAATGAAAGATATGAAACGAAAATAAAGCAGAGAAATATGTGTATAATGAAAGTGAATGAATACTGTTGCTTTTGTATATCTTAAGTAGTGACTTGCTGTTTCACATTAAAAAGGGAAGAAAAAATGAATAAGCCTCAATGAAATAACACAAACAAGTTAAGATGATGTAGTTTTGGTTTTGAAACGAGAAGAAAAAAAAAATTGAACCCAAAACTAATTAAGATTCTCAATTATTCCATATATAAACAAGCAGATTATGTAAGCTTGAATTACAACATAATTCGATTACCGGAAAAACAACACTCTAACAGTGACAAATATAAGCCCTTATTCATGCACCATATAGAATCGATGAAGTGATGATTGTTGTTGGGCCCCCCCCTTTGAGGGGGGTTTTGGTGATATTGAGGTTACAGGGTGTGGGGGGGGGGTTTTGGATTTTTTGGAGAGGTTTGGGTTTTTTATCTCTTTTTGTAGAGATGTTTGTTGAGTTTTTGTTATGGGTGGAGTTTTGTTGATGTTTTATTTGATAGTTTGATAGAGGGACGATGGTGTAATTGTCGTAGTGAAACTAGTGGTTGCAATTATATATTTTAGAAAGACCTGTGTGCTCGGTTTATCTCCCCATGGTAATTTTGTTTTCCCGTGGAGGGCGTCTGTAGTATCTGCGTACGTTAGTTCCCTGGAAGGAAGAAGTACAGCTGGGGAGGATAGAAGGGAAGAGGAGGGGAAATCACTGTGATTGGAGAGTGGGGTCGGCTTAATGTTATACTATATCACGAGTGGTGAAATCAGCATGGAGCAGGCATCGCGGTAGTCTCCCCGTAGCAAAGAGCAAGGGTGAAGTTGCGAATGGAGAGGGGGTTATGTTGTGTGGAAATGCAGAGACCAGTGAAATTATTATTTAAAACTTACTAGATATGGGGCGGGACCAGAGATCCAATTTAACCATAGCTTGCAAAGGACGCCGCGAATGCGTACTGCGGGGAAGAGAAGCGAATCGGGTCTAAGGAGAATACTTTTTAAGTATTTAGAGATAGGATGACGGCAGATGATGTACTGTGAGGTCGAGGTTAGGGTCCGCAGGGCAAGTAAGAATGATCGGGTAGGAGGGATGTGCATGGGTAAGTAAGCTCTGAACGGCGACGAAAGAGCTGAAAGGGAAGAAGCTGCAAGCTTCGTTTCCCTTCCCTGATACTTATAGCGGTTACTCCTCCCCTCTTATCATGCCATCTTCATTCCTATTGACCCCTATAATAAGCACCAACAATAGCACAAATAAGCCAAAAATAATGAGAAGAAAGATGAGAAAGGAAATGGTAGAATATTAGATTAAGAGAGAGAGTTTGGTGGATCTTTTACACATGTGAAAGCATACACACAAATGACCAACATCCTCTCCATATATAGAGAGGGTTCCTTTTATACCTTTAGCCTTCTAGTTGGCACATGGGCTTTCTAAAATAGGTCCGGGTTGGCCTTGAATTGGGTTTTGAAAAAAAAAACAACAGGACACAGTCATGGTTACAAACCAAACCCGTTAATACCCGACTAGCCTATTACATTACAAGACCTAATTTGACTTAATAAGACCGATAACATTCTTGTTTGACTTAATATAATTAAGGCTAACACAAATGTCATCTCTTTTCATCATCTTGTGATCTATTGATCTCTTGTGATCTTGTGACCTTCAGACCGACATGCTCATACCTTTCTTTATCTTGAAAGCTTGTACAATCATCTTTCTTGAAATTCTTTTATTTTAACACTTTGTGACTTCAAGGAAGACGTGTAGTATCAGAGTAGCAGAAGTCTTTTGAAACATGTGCTTGAGCATTCATAATGTCTTTACATATGTCGGTCGGGTATGAGCATGTGGCTATGAATCTGACTCGTCAGTGACTACCTGCTACTACCATCGGGAATACATGCAAGTTTAGGTTAGTGATAATCAAACAGATATGGATGAGAGTGTCTCTGTCACTTCGTCAAATATGGTTGAAATAACACAGGTTTACCCCGTTTTTATCAGTTTAAATTTTTTGCATGTGATCAAGTAGCATCTCCCAAGGAATAAATTGGGGATAGGGTTTTTGTTAGCTTGCAATGCCGTTCTATTACGAGAGGGGCGTGCCCCAAAGAAAACAACATGGTATGAGTGAAACAGTAAGTTACTGTCTCACCGATTGAATCAAAAATTGATTTGAAAATCAATCGATGTGTCACTTGCTAAAGTGGTTTTGCAACACATTGAGAGTTTTATGTATTTAAAAATTCGCCAGCCGTCAATTCATAGTCTAGACTGAATCGATATCCAGTGTCAATATTTTGATCCATATAGGATCTCATAAGTCACCTACCGCAAAGCATGTTTGATGTTGGCTCTGGAAGGATTTCCATCGTCATTGTGAATACTTAAGTATCACACTGATGTTCTGGCAATATCACAAGGATAATGCTTAGGGTCTTTTTACTGATATTTCTTTTTTTCACAGTTTCTATTGTACATACAAGTATATTTTGAATCAGTGTCCTAATGAGATTTATGGATGATCTCTTTTATGCCTCTAGACTCCATGGTGCACTTTGATTTTAGTAATCGAAGGCTGAGCAGGCTGCCACCTTTTCAATATCAACTAACTCATAGTGAGAAGTCGATAAAAATACATTTATCCTCGTGAGAAATGAACAAGAGTCTTTTGAGAGACCTTGAGTGGGTATGGGGAAGGGTGGTGCATTGCATCACTGGGTCCATGATGTCTATCTTCAATACCAAACAACAGCTTAGTGTTTTTTATAGAATATGTATTGACCTGGTTTTGCTTAGTGTATGGAGGGCTTCTTTCTTTACACCTTTATCCTTTACATTTATTTTTCATTTCCCAACCATTCAATGCTTACAAGACTTCAATTACTAACCCCTTGTTTAGGGTTTTGTTCAGTGTGTTGTATGTCTTAGTCTGCATTATCCACTTTATCCACTTTTTATCACTTTTCATACCTAGGGACTTCTATTCTAACTAATAGAATGTCCCTGGGTAGATCCCTTTGGTTCTGGATAGATCATGGGAACAAATACCTATACTTAACCACCTTATAACTCTAATAAAATTAAGTACATGGTCTGTCTTTTGGTATTGTTCTCATTGCCTTTAAAACCATTTGAAAAACTCTACCAAGGTACTGATGATATAAATCAAAACTTTTTGTACCTTGATGTTTTCTTTTCTAAAATTGCTGCCCCTACATCATGTGCTTCGATATAACAAAAGGATTATCACTAACGTAAACCTGCAGGTTAAAACGGTGGTGACGGTATCCCAATCAACCAAAGTCGATTCATTACCACATATTCATGCTCATTCTACAAAGACAAACTATCATGAAAGCTCAAGATTTAAAGACAAAGACTTCTGCTAACTCTGATTTGAATCTTTCAAGATGAGACACAGTATGAGAATGTTGGTCAAAGACTCAAGATCACAAGATGGCATAGACGTTAAAGACAATGTCAAAGGCATAAAAGTAAAGATCGCAAAGCATGAAGGAACAAGCCTACAACAAAGAAAAAAAAAAGACCAAGACCACATAAGCTTAACGACGAAAGCAATCTCATTGATCTCATGAAGGAGTGTCGTCAATGAACTCACTTCGGGGGAGATTGTTAGCCTCAAAATATTGAGTCGAACATGAAGTTCGTTAATTATGTATTTAAGTCTCGGTCAATCAATTAGTTAACGTTGTAATAGGAATGTATCGGGAATCGAGCTTGATAGTTAATCTAATTTTGTATATGTTTCGGTTTTAATCCCAAGCAAAACCTGAGCCCGGGTCCTAGTCAAATATCCCGGACGTCACTTAATGTGTCGGAGTATATAAGTAACTTTTCCACCTAGGAAAAGAGAGTTTATTTCATTTATAATATTTCACTTTTCTATATTCTCTCTCAATTCTCTCTCTCTCTTCTTTCTCTCTCTAGGAATCAACTCTCTTTCTCTTTTCTTGATCGATTTGTGATTCGTTATATGAAGTGGAAGTGATATACAGGATCCTATAGTGTTACTTTTGGACTTCTTGTACCAGTCATATTTGGGAGCATCCTCATCGTTGGGTTGTTCATTAGTTTTACACAAGTCTTCTCCCAAATCCATTAGCATATCAGTATTGTCAAACTCAGCATCATCATGTCTAGCATAATCAGACTCTTGCTTAAAGATTGGTTCTTCAACTTGATCTTTTGCAGACTTGCCAGATTTAGAAGAATTTGAAGAGGTGGATGGAGATTTTCCTTTAGAATAGTCCTTTGAAGTAGACGTCTTCTTAGAGGTTTCAGTTCCTTTGCTTGTCCTTTGTCTCTTTAACACTCGATCTGATCCAGCAGTAGGGCCTTCATCTTGATCAACGTCAGCTGGTTTCCTCTTTATAAATTTATTAGCAATACCTTCATCCATAGCATCTTCATCCTCAAGAATTAACTCCATGAGGGCATGATATAAAGCTATGTGCTTAGGACTTTTGTTGAATGACTTGGAGTTAGCCATTGTGTTAAACAAGATAGTTTTCTGATCAAATTCTTCAAGTGAAGCGATATCAGATGAGGTGATAGTTTCTTTAGGCACTTGCTGCTTTCTTGCATGCGCCATCTTGATTTTTCGAATGTCATCAGTACTTTTTTGAAGTACATATTGCTTCCTGAGTCTCTTTATAGTTTTAGCTAGGACTGAGTGTTCCTTAGCTATATCAGCTGAGTGTTTCTGAAGCACCTTATAAAGAGCATCATCCAGACTTGTTCCAAGGTACTCTTTGACGGAATTTGGGACTTTAGATTTGATTGTTGAAAGGAGTTCTGAAGAGTGATCAACATTCTTGAGCTCTTTGACTTCTTTTTCCAAGTCTGATAGTCTAAGATGGATAGTATTGAGGGTTTCAGATTCTAGAACAGTAGGAGTTGAGGTTGTAGCTTCTATGTTTCTTGGTGTTAGGATTGGTATTGATTGTGGAAGAGTAGGAAAGAGTGAAGAAAGAAAGGAAGTAATGGTTGTTGTTGGAGCAGTTGTGACTGTTTTAGATGGATTGAAATCAGTGTGTTCAGGGATTATAGAAACAGGGATGGTGAGAAGTGGTGAAGTATGTGGAACTTCATGTTAAACATTAATGTCTAGCATAGAAACCACTTCCGTTTTAGTAGACTGAAGATTCTCATGGTTGAGGAATGCACTAGTATAGTTGGATGAAATAGAGTGACTTGAACTAAATAGAGGTACCTCAATAGTAGCATATTGTATGGAAGGAGTAGCAGTTGTTGTTGCTTGTACCATATACTGACCTTGAGCACTTGCCATTTCTAGACCACTTTCTTCCTGTACGCTCGTGGTTTGTTCTTGTGCCTGCTCAACCTGTACATGTGCAGCATCTGTCATATATGCATCCTCTTCGTCACCATCATCTTGCTCAGCATCTGTCAATCTAACGTTGACATCACCATATAAATCTTTATCAATCCTATCATACTCTTCTTCATCAACATCATTGGATTCATCATTCATTTCATCATCAGTTGGTACATAGTTTGGAGGAGTATGTACAAACTCATCATCAAACTCTTCTTCATCATCATTTGTCTCTTGATTCTCATAATTAGTTCTTTCATCATCAGCTTGTTGAGGTTCATCATCACTATCTTGAATGTCTTCATCATCACCTTGTACATTGGCTTCATCACCACTATCACCCCAAGATTCATACTTGCTTTCAGAAGAATTAGTTTTGGACACATCAGGAACCCGTGGTTTTAAGTCAGTTCCTTCATTTGTGTCAACAGATTTGCCTTTTGGCTCATCAGGAACCCCTGGTTTAGAACCAGTTCCATCACCTGAGCCACTTGCTTGATGGATAGTTGTTTCCCATTGGCTTCTCTGTTGGGATTCTTGATTTGATGAGACAAAGTGAATAAAAGAATGAAACAAGATGGAAACAAGAAGGACCAAAATTGTCATCATGAAGTTCTACAAGATGTAGAAAAAAATAAAGATTTGGTCAAAATAAGATAAGAATGAATATTAATGAGAAGATAATTAATTGATTCTCTTATTAATATATTAATTAGTTTCCTTGTAAGCCTAGGACTCCTTATGCTATAAAAGGAGGTCCAGGCATTTAGAAAAATAATCCATTGCATAGTCGACTGATGAGAGTCGAATAGTAAAGGTGTGTGTGTACACCATAGTTAGTAGTTAGTTAGTAATAGACATATTATAGATGTCTATGTAGTAGTCAGTAGCCCAAAGTTATAGTTGGGGTAATAGGGAAATCGTTTGAATGAAAAACCTTGTTCATAACATTGATGTTCTTGTTTATTCCACTGCATATTATGTTATTCAATGTTATTATATCCTAGATGGGAAAATCGATTCTTTACAGTTATTAACTAACTTTCAACTGTGCTAGAGGAATGCCTTCTGGAGAGAGGCATATATCCTTTCAAAACTTTACCATCCAAACATGGTTTCATTTTATAGGGTTGTACCAGATGGAGCTGGAGGAACTTTAGCTACTATGACCGAATTTATGGCAAATGGATCGCTTAGGAATGTGCTTATGAAAAAGGACAGGTAACTTCACTTTGATTCCTCCTGACAACTTCAGCCTCTTTGTGTCTCAACTGTGTAACTCTGATGTAATGTGAAGGTTATTTGATCGTCGTAAAAAGCTCATGATAGCCATGGATGCAGCTTTTGGAATGGAATACCTGCATTCCAAAAATATTGTTCATTTTGATCTGAAATGTGACAACTTGGTGGTTAATATGCGCGATTCACAACGGCATGTCTGCAAGGTAATTAAAGTTTGCATAGTCATGGTTGGTACACATGTGAGACTAATTTTTTGGTCTATATAGTCAATTATTGAAAAAAATTCTTGTGGGGCTAATTAACAGATCGAAATTGCTTCGGGTAGGAACACACAAGATTTTGCTATATGTTGAAATGGGTTAATTAGGCACAAACCTTTTGATCCCATATTTTTATTGGATTAGAAAATTATAATTTGTTAACTATCATCACACGTAAAGTTTACAATAATAATCTAAGCCATTTGAAGAATGATTTGAGGTATGATACATTTTGAATACACTGGGTGAATTTTTCCCTGTTTGACTTCCTTTCACTCGAGTTAATTTTACCTATTTGACAGGGTGTATCCTTTTCTTTGGATTTGTCATAAAAATTCATGTTTATATTTTCTTGGCACCTATGATATATTAAGGCTCTTACAGGTTGGAGACTTTGGACTGTCAAGGATCTAACGGAATACGTTAGTTACAGGTGGTGTGAAAGGGACTTTACCATGGATGGCACCAGAATTATTGATGGGCAACACCACTCGAGTATCTGAAAAGGTTAGAATACCTCATGCACATAACTAAATAAATGATCCAACTTGTTAATCCTTAAATATATTTATATCGATAGGTTGATGTGTTTTCTTTTGGCATTACTATGTGGGAAATCCTAAATAGTGAAGAACCTTATGCAAATATGCATTATGTTGGGCAACAGAGCCAGCAAGCCATCCATTATTTACTGAAATCACATACAAACTACGGACCATATAGACCATATATAAGACCCTCCAAGCAAATGGACAAAAGAAAGGCTCACATCATTAGTTCACTCATAAGCACATTGTGTTTTTCGTGTCATACTCTGCATTCATCTACATGAGTTACATCGATTCCTAATATTGTTTCTATACGCATATCGTCATTTGTTCATTCTTTTTCTAATGAAAACGGCATGATGTTAATATTATCAAAAGTTGCATGTCGCATACCCAATTGTCAGTTTGGTATATAATTGGTTTACTTTTTGTTTTGCTATTTCTTCTCTTAGAGAAATGTAACTGTACAATGACTTGTATTCAAATATTACAAGTCGTACATCATCTCAGATTGGTCGATTTTGGTTTTTAACGAGTGTGTCCATTATATTTACTACTCTAATTTTCTTATTATTTTTAGTACTCTAATTAAATTATTTACATTTACCTAAAAATTAACTTATTAAATCGAGTGAAAGTTTCCTAAAATGATAGCAATAAAAAAAACTAAAAAAATGCTAGCGTTAAAAAAACTCATTGAAAAAAAATCATACAAAATAAGATGTAACACAAAACAACCCTTGGAAAATATAGAAAGTGACAAAGAAGTACCTGGAGTTAGGAGGAAAAAAAGGAGGGGAAGGTGGTTTGATCTAAGGGTGGGGGATTGGTTTTCTAGGCTTTCCACCGAGATGAGGTTTTCTCATGATCCCATCCCTATATATATATATATGTATATATATATATATATGTGTATATATATATATATATATATATATATATAT
>BQNB010191226.1:0-11715 GCA_026074375.1 Tanacetum coccineum | reverse complement strand
GAGGTCGTTCTTTATGCTTTGTACTTGAGATGCTCAATAAAGTCACGCCTCCAGACACGTATTCCGTCCAGGCCCCGTCCGGGGGTGTGACACAACTTAGCAGTCATGGGCCGAAACTAAACCCAATCCTGCATTGGTCATGGCCCGGACACAACAAAACGAACGCGGACCTAACTATAGGATACTTTCGTCCACGGAAAGCACACGCGTCCGTACACACGGTTATTACGGGACTTTGCCCGACAAGGGATCCACTCTGGCCACTAACTAAACAAACAAAATATTAGGAAACCCTAATATTTTGTTCGCTTATAAAAAGGGACCTTCCGACACAATGAACGGTACAATTTTCTCACTCTACATTCACATACTTTCTCTCTCTACATTTTTACTTACTTTCACGCCGGAGTCTAACTGTGGGGTCCGTTCCCACGGTAAGACTAACGGTTTATTTGATTATGTAGGAAATCATCACTTCTCTTGCTCTAGTACAAGATCTAATGCTCAAATCATTCGGGAATTCGACCCGACGTATGATTTGAGTCCTATTCTAAACCCTACACTTATTTTGTATTAACAAGTGGCGCCATCCGTGGGACCGCAACGTAACCACATTTTCTAAAATACTCATCATGAGCACTCACGAACAACACACCCCAACCGTTCCCATGTCCGTCGTACGGAATACTAGGGGAAGAAGTGGCCCACAAGGTCTCGAAGAGCCTACGCCTGACGAGGTCCTAAGAGAATTGTGCGACAAAAACTACCACCAACTCTTGCCACTCATTGCCGAAAAGATGCAAAAAGAAAAAGAGCAGCAAGATAAGCTTAATGCGGTAAAGGCACGCCTACTCTACGGCAACGAGACCGGAAAAAATTAAATAAATCATGAAGAGTCGCATTACTCCGAATCCAAGACGCCAACCGCCAGAACAGAGGCATGGAAATAGGCGCTCCCGAAGCCCGTCACCGGTTGCCAGTGTCTTCAAAAGACTCAAACAAAATAGACCTCCTTCACCTAGGCCCAGGCCGCGGAAGGAGGGTGGTGTGTTCAATAGGTTGGGAGGAAAAGAACGAAGTGCATCTGCACGTTCTGACAGCCGCCATCAGGGTTCCCACGAAAAGGAAACCGAGGTGCAACCAAGGAAGCATCATCATAGGGGCACGTCGTCCCGGGAAACTGGCGGACATTCGGAGAGTGAAGACAGTGAGGGAGGTCACTGGAAGTCCAAATCAAGAAGACACAGGTCAAACACCTACGAAGATGATCTCTCTCAGCCTTGGACGTGTGAGGAAAGAAACCCTTTCACACCTCGTATCCGGCATTTCAATTTCCCAAGGACAAGGATGCCCAGCCACGTCAAGACATATGATGGAAGCGGGGATCCGGAAGATCATTTAAAGCTATTCCAGGCCGCGGCAAAGACAGAGAGGTGGGCAATGCCAACATGGTGTCACATGTTCAACTCAACGCTCACTGGAAACGCTAGAGTCTGGTTCGACAAACTCCCAAGGGAATCCATTGACAGCTATGAAGATTTGAGAACAGCATTCAGGGAAAATTATCTCCAACAAACAAAACACATCAAGGATCCGGTGGAGATACATCATATCAAGCAAAGAGATGGAGAATCCACGGAGGACTTTATGGAAAGATACAAAGCAGAAATCCTGGATGTGGAAGGAGCGCCGGAATGCATGAAGATCTCCGGATTCATGCACGGTATAACCCACCCCGAGCTGATCAAGCGTTTATACGAGAAAATTCCGAGGTCAATGGACGAAATGTACAGGGTGACTACGTCTTTTCTGCAAGGGGAAGTTGCCGCATTCAGTCATAGTCGGAAAAAAGCACCCGCGCCGTGGAAACAGCCAGAAGGAGGAAACAAGCCAAATTTTAAGAAGGGTTTTAAAAATAAGCAAAGATCGGATCGGAAGCCAGATAGGTTTTCACTCCTTACGAAAACCCCGAAAGAAATTTTCGCTCTAGAAAAAGGAAAATTCAAGGCTCCGCCACCAATGGTAACTCCTGCGGAAAAAAGGGATCCAAACAAGTACTGTGAATTCCACGCAATCAGACCGCCTAAAATATACTTCTAATATTTAATAAGACACGTTAGCCTTGCGATGTACCCAAAAAGTGCACCACAATAGTGACGTATTTAATCGCAGGGCCCCGATGCATATACTCTAAAGGTATTGCTGCACAATCCCAAAAAATTTAAGGAATTAAAAAAAGGGTAATAATAAGGTGGCGTATGATTCCAGTAGACTCAGATGGCTGAGCTTACATTGACGGCTATCGTGCCTGTTAAGGTTATTCCAGCGGGAGTCGATAGTAGGTGCATTTGGCCTTTCATTGGTACCTGCTGTAGCAGCTGCATCAATTTAAATGTTAGCAATTAGGAACGATACTTAAATAAAGGTTGATGTTAGCAATTAACATATGGTCAAGATGAATTAGACCAAAGACGCTACCTACCTGCACTACTCTATTCGATTCATGAACATATGCACATGATGGCAGCTGGTTATGCGCTAGCTTATTGCCGCCACATACCCTGTGGCAAGTTTATGTCTTCTGGCACTATCATCATCCTGCAAGAGAGCATTAAGAAAGTAAATATAACTTTTTGACAACAAATTACCTTTGAGGGTACAAAGTGAGTTATGAAACCACAATCGACCATTCCAAGTGAATTCAATCATGGTCTTGTAAGTACCACAACATATTCCCCTATATATTCCAATAAAACATTGAGTTAAACTTCAGAAAAAACATATCCAACAAAAGTTATGTATCTACCACTCTTACTAATACTTCTAACAGTCATACACGAAGCACTAAGGCGACTCATTGTTACAACCGAATACGCTCCAATATATTACTAATCACTCGATGTGAATAACTTCATGTGGTAGAATAAAAAGGATAAACCGGCCATTGCTTGCTGAAAAGTCAAACATATAATACCAATAAGTCTAAATCATATTAATTGCCACCGCCAAGATACGAAGAATCTCAACTTTGCTCACAACCTAAAACCTCGTTGTAACTTAAACTATACTATGATACTAGCCGTTACCAAAAGCTTCCAGCGAAATAGTTCTAACGGCATCCAAATAAGCTCTCTTGAGCCGGGTCGAGCTACGTTATCCTTATTACAACAAAAACACACAATTCAACGCTCACTGTCTCAGTCGACCGCTTTCACCTATATAAAAAGATTGAGCATAAGCACATTATTATATAGCATCCCCAAATCTTTATGCTATTAATCCGTCATGGCTACACAAACGCAATAAATTTGCCCTCGCCACCCTGCCAAGATACAAATAATCTCAACTTTGTTCGAATCTAATTAAACATATCATCTGTCATTATCCTCGTTGATACGACACATTCTCATAAGTTGCAAACTTCATCCCACAAAGTTTTCAAGAATTAAGAAAAAATGAAAATAATCAAAATTAACAACAAAAACAACCAAACACACAAATTAATAAACACAAATTTGTCACTTAAGACTACAATTTCAAAAACCCCCAAATATTTTTCTTAAAAAAAGGTAAAAAAACCTTACTCTTTGTGTAACCTTGTTTATTTGAAAGTAACCCAAAACACTAAATCTGGAAACTTACGACCCGAAATTTGCATAGACATGATCTTTAGTACATAGGTTGTTGATGCTTCTGGAATTCCTTCATCGACTCTGGTATAGACAATACTATCTTTTAAGGAAGGTCTGGTCTCCTTGGTGATTCCGGTAAATGGTAAACAATCAATTATAGTTTTTTTTAGGGCCCACCAAACCAAACGGGCCAAAGTTAGCCCACGATCAAAACGACAGGGACGTTGGTCGTTTTTGTAACGACTTTTAGGATAGTATACAATAATTACTTGAGGACAAGTAACAATCTAATCTTCCATTGTCGAATCCACGACGAGATATGAATAGAGATTTACGTTGATGTTTTAAATTTGATGCTTGATTATCATATATTTTTTGTTTGTTTTTAAACTAATGATTTAAACTATGAATATTAAGCTAAAAGATCTAAAATATATGTTTAACGGATATGCTTGTCAAGTGAGGCGAAAAGATCATTAAGTGTGAAGGAAAGTTTTTATTGATGATTAGTATCAATATCCCGTTTATAAAAAATTATTTTCTCACAACATTGGTTTATTTTGAAAACAATCTTTTATATTGGTATTAATTACTAGATTAATATTTAGTTATCCTTTCGGCTTTTGCCCGTCAAAATAACCAAACAAGTAATCTAAATAATCCGAAAATTATTAATCAACAATCCCTTTTAATTTCACACTTAATTCACTAATCACTACTCACTTAACAAGCATATAATAACTACTCACTAATCATAGCAACAACCAAATCAATAATAATAAACATATTAATCTAATTAAACTAAAACTACTAAGTATTGAAATAGGAAAGAAAGTAGAACCCAATTTATGAAATGGAGACGAATTATACCACCCGATCTTATAAACTAATAAAACTCTAAAGTTTACTTCTTTAAAAGCTTTTACTTCACTAGTTAGATAATAGAGTTTTAAACTTTATACTCTAAATAGCTTAATAAAAACTATAAAAGCTTTAAGCTTTAGAAATAAAGCTAGCTTATAAGATCCTTAAGCTCTACGCCTTAGATGTAGAAATGTTTTCATTAAATTCAAAACACAAAGAAGGTTAATATATATGAATAAGCTATAAGCTAATAGCTTAAATCCGAAATATTAAGTATTTAAAAAAGGATAAGCTAAAAGCTATGATGATCTAAAGCTAGATCTAAACAAGTAAACAAACTAAATCTACTTAAGCTTAATCGGATAAGCTATTTCTTAGCTTATTCTAGTAAAAAAAGCTTATGAGATCTAACCGAATAAGCTAAATCGCATAAAGTATATAAATTGAAATAAACTAGATCTATACTCGAAATATGCTATAAAACTAGATCCACTCGAAATAAGCTATGTAAAGCTTATTCGAGTATTTAACTAGGAGAAAAGGATTCAAAATAAGCTATTAAAAGCTTATTTTGAAATCTATGATCTAAAAATATATCAAATAAGCTAATCATAATAAGCTATATGAAAAGCTTATACGAAATTAGCTTAGGAGATTAGGATCCAAAAATAAGCTATAAGGTTGAGATTATTTGGAAATAAGCTAGAAAAGATGTGATAAGAAAAAGTAGAGAATAAGCTAAAGCAATAACTCAAGTAACACCAACCTTAAAAACTTACATCTTCGTTAATAATAAGCTAGTACAATAAGTTGGAACAATAAGCTTTAAAAAGCTCTTACAAAATTCCTAAACTAAATACAAGAAAATAAGCTAATAACTAATGTGTGAAAAAAATTGTAAGAAAAGTATGTCCGAAAAGTGATCTGTTGCATCCAATTTATAGCCCAAATGAGCATGGGGTAAATTAGTCATTTCACTTGTCCTCCCAATTGCCAGCTACATTGCATCATTTATGGCCAATCATTTGGACACGTCACCTCTTGATCAACCAATAATAGCCTATCAATGATTGACATTAATTGCCTTACAGAATCCTCGAAAACGCGTCCTGACAGCTATGTAGTTTCGTCATTATGTCTATGTATTATCCTCCCATTGGCTAGCTGACCTCGTACTCTGCCACATCGTACTGACATGTCAGCTGCCACCTCATACTGACATGCCAGCTGCCATGTCAGACTGTACATCGTACTTGCAATGATTAGATGTCAGAAGCTGCAACGTGACAGGCTGTCATTGGACAACTGTAACACCCCCAAAATGGGCCACAACAGAATATGATGTTCCGGGGGTATTACTTCATAGATCAATAGCACAAGATATGAGAACGACCATTATAAGGGTCATTTAAAAACTGATACATTGGATTTCATAAATGGTTCGTTACAAAAAGCTCATGCGCTTAACTTGTTTATCTTAGAAGAGTAAAGATTTCACAACATAACAATGTTCCAAAATGTAATGCATACAAATCTTTATGACAATGACTTCAAATGACGACCAGCCAATGTATCCGTGACTTGTACCTTATTGACCTGAGAAAACATGTTTAAACTGTCAACAATAATGTTGGTGAATTTAAAGGTTTATAAATTTAATGAAGCGGATAGCAAGATTTCCCTATAATAGAGTAACAAATACAATATCACAAAAACGTATTACGAAATGCACTAAGCTCATGACACCGAAGCTAAACAATGTATGTATATCTAATACATATAAATGACTTTGCCCAATGTGGATGTTCAACCCGTAACATCCATGAATTCAAATGGTATACGTTCGTCGTTTCTGGCCAACCGGTAAACTAGCAAGCGCTACTTGCCCGAACGGGGATGTTAATCCCAAATAGATCTATTCATAACATTCGCGCTCACATAATGCAATTAACAATTACATCTATGCAATTAACAGTTCATGATGGTGGGCATAGTGGGTTATAGCTACTTAGGCAAACTCGTAATATTTGAATTTAAAATGTACTTGCATCCATGTTGTAAAACAAACATGATCTCATCCCCGAGATTTGATAAATGATTGAAAAAGTATAAAAGTGGGGACTATAAACTCACCTCAAGTAATGGTAACGTTGAAGCAAGGTAGTGGCACGAAAAACGATGCAAAAGGCTTTATCCGCAACCTATGGATAAATAACATATATTCACTAGACGGAAAATAATAATATAAATACTTGCAATCTTGTCCCTAGTGTGTGCTTGAGCTATATTTGAAATAATGACATTTGAAAACAATTTCTCGTTTTAAAAACGGTCAACTTTATCGGGTCAACGCGGCTAAAATACAAGTATATAAATTACGACTTCGGACTTTTAAGAAACTAGGTTGTATATACTTTAAATTATTAGTTTAGGTCGGCCCTCGGTTTGGTCTCTAAGTAGGTTAATTAATTAGTCGAAACGTTGACGTTTTACTTTTTGAGTAAAACGTATTTATTACTAGGTTTTATCATGAGATGGCTTAGAGTTTTGAAAATAATTTACGGGCTCGCTAGTTAACGGTATCAAAAAGTACAAACATATTTGTACTCTCAGCTGGGTCGTCTACAATATTTGTTAAGTGAACTTTGTCTAAAAGGGTCGTTTAACGCGTTAAAAATTGGACTAAACAAGCGTAAGTCATAAGGCTGATTTAACACTTAGAATAAAACCGCTTTCCAGACTTAGAATATATTTGAGTTATTTCAACTGCTAATGTTGGCGTGTTAAGGGCTTAATGTCGTTTGTGAGTCGTTACTTAACGTTTTAAAACAAATATGGGAGACGTTTGAAACTAGGCTAGGTCTATACGAATTTACTTTTTATAAGTTTTGGGGGCCGGAGGTCGGTTAAGAGGGTGGAAAAAGGGTACAAGTAAGGGGTTGTTCGTGCTATCTGTTGACAGTATTAAGTGTGTCTTGTGACAGCAGTAGTAGGCAGTACTATCTTTGAGTTACGTTTACTTAGATCAATACTGATACTAGGACAACTAAAAGTACTATAGGTGTAAATTTCACATATCCAGTTAACACCAAAAACGACCCTAATGACTAAAACATAACTTAAAATGGAAAAATTATAACTTGGTTTTGTGTTTGTGTATCAGGTATGATAATATTCATTAATTCACAGAATAACCAATCAAAACGGATAAACACGGACACGAGCCCCACATCATCCAATCTATTCTAAACGCTAAGAGCAGAAAAAGAAGCCAAGTGATGATTCAAAGGACCAACAGCCAGCAAAAGCCGGACGCTGCAGTTCAAACCATGGATCAAACAGTCAAAGAAAATCAACTCTCAGTCAACTTTGGTCAAAGTCAACACAAAAAAGGACAAAATCCCAAGATACCTTTTTAGATCCCTAAAGGAAGGGGGGGGGATTTTTTGAATGATTACCACAATTAGTCCCTAAAATCAAATGGGCCATTAAACCCTTAGTTACCATACCCGGAAATTAAATAACAAAAGCCCAAGCCCAAAAAACATCATATCCGGCCCAATAACCTAAACCCATAACCCTCATATACCAAGTCCAGGGACCTAATATGCCATTTTTGAAAGATGTTTTATACCTTGGATGAGATTACATTTACACTTAAATAACACAAGGACCCATTTTGCCAAATACCCAAACTCACACCCATTTAACCCCTTTCCAGTTAAATCAATGGCGGGAAATATGGTTTTTACTATTCATCATCTCCCACCTTCACTACACAATCAAAATCAAAGGGGTTTTCTTAATTGATGGGTAAATAAGACAATTCAGAGGTCATAGAACAAAATGGCAGGGATAGAAATGTAATCTCAAGAGCTCCTATTGGCTAACACAAGCAAAGAGGCCACGTGGATGTGAAGGAAGCACAAGGGAATGTGGGAATTATTCTGCTTACACTCTCAGAAGAAACACAAAGTCACATCACACGGATTGCCACGCTGGCAATCCGTGTGATTACCAAAAAGAGATCTAACGGCCAAGCTTGCTTTATTAATGATTAAGGAGATTCAAGGGACAGGATGAGAGAAGGCCTAACAAACTTTGGCTCCTAAGAAGCTTCCTCAGCTGGCTATTTATAGCCCCTCACACACACACATGGGGAGTGAGTTAGTTAGCTTTTAAAATTTAGCTTATGCAATTTACTTTTCAAATGTAATTTTTCTTTTAAGTAGTTGTAATTTCCAGTTTTAAGCATTGTAATTTTCATTTAAAATCAATAAAATTCTTATTTCCAGTTTGAATAAGTTGTTTTTCTAGTCATAAGCTCATTTAAGCTTTTAATATTCATGTTACTGTTCTATAAGCTCTTAATAGCTCTCTCAAGTCTATAAGCTTGAGATTGAGTTGATTTGATCATTTAATCTACTTGAAAACCTAAAATCAGCTTGTTACCTTTTATACTTTTGGATCTTAAAAGTTTTGGAAGGTGAGCCAATCATGGAAGGGCTCACATGGACTTTACTAGCTTATCAATAAAGATAAGCTAGAGCTAGCAGATAAGCTCATAGAGCCTTTTATCCTTTGTTTTGCTAAGGACATTGTAAGTTTACTATTTCATTTCTGTCTTTGATTACTAGCTTAAATAGTTGCTAATTTTGCTTAATTGCTTATAATCTGTTTATTAATTGCTTATTAGTGCTTGTTTTATGCTATTTGTGCTTACTAATCATATTTGCTCATCTATTTTTAGTTATTATAGATTAGATAATAGTTTTTTATATCTATCATTTAAAAAACCAAAAATATAGTTAGCATAGTATAGTTCTTTGATTGTTGCTTATTTAGCTGTTAGATCATGTTTGTCAAGTTTGTTTTAAGCTAATTACCATCTGGTTTTGAAGTTTTGTTTAGGAGATTTAAATTTCATAAGCTGTTTTTAAATCTGTCAATGCATAAAGGGGTGTTTGGTTTAAATGATTTTGACCTCAATTAGTCAAAGCAATTAGGTAATTTTTCTTTGTTCAGTTTAATTTTCATATTAGATTAGGATTTAAAAAGGTTTGAAGGTTTAGAGTTAGCTTATAATCATTTTATGGCTTGTTGTGTTTGCCTATGCACCAGGGGAGATTTCTCCTTTTGCTTTGCTTGCTTAAATTTTATCCAAGCTTTTGTGAGCTTGTTGTGTGTTTGTGTTGTGTTATTCATCACTCAATAGGAGTGTCTAGTGCAGGCTTTCCCTTAAGGAAACCTGAAATTGTGAATTGCCATTTGCATCAGTTAATACCACTGCAGTCTTAAACTGCAGTGGTTTTTAGATCATGTTTAGGACTAGCTTAAATAGGAGTTAGGCTTTAAAATTTCATAAGCTCTTAGATTACTTATAGGTTTAGTTAAGTTTAAACTTGTTTTATAGTTTCTAGCTTAATCACTTGGGAAAATTTAGCTTTTAAGTTCATTAAAAACTCAAAAAGACCAAAAACAGTAGTGTCTAGATTTTAGCTTCTTAATTAGGAATTTTAGCTTATAGTACTTGATTTTATGATTTGTTTTCATTGCTTATATGTAGGTAACTTAGTTTTTAAAAGCTTAGGTTATCTTATAGCTTATTTAATTTTTTAGCTTATTAGATTTTTAAGCCTTTTGAACTAGTGCCTGAGTTTGCTTATTTCTTCTTCAGTTTCAGCTAGCTTAAAGAATTAGTGGTTAAGTGAGTTTGTTAGAATCAGCTTCTAGACAACTTAAGCTTTTAGGAATAGCTTTTGGTTTCAAAATTAAGCTTATATTGAAGCTAGTGCAAGCTTTTAAGTGAAAATCAGCAAAAACCCCTTCTTTCTGTAGACATCTTATTCATAAGCTGTTTCAGTGCTTATTTTTCATTTTCAGACCAAGAGTTCAGTTTTAAAGTTGCTTAAAAATAGGTTTTTAATAAGTTTGGGTATTCAGTTTTTGTTAAAAGTAAAAAATAAAAAAAAGTGCAAAAAGGGGTGTCTGCCAACCTCGAACGCACGACCTCACTCTTACAAACCCAACGTGTTAGCCAATTTGCTTCATTAGCTCATCCGGTTATATCTCCTTTCTTTTAATTGATAAACACAATTTGGGCTTAAGCCCCATTTATAAGCCGTAGCTTATTTAAGCTTTTACCCGGCTTATTTGTTAAGCTGTGAGCTTCTTCTTATTTTTCCTTAGATCTTTATAACTTTTTAGATTTTTCCTGAATTTTTTGTATTTTTTCATTTACTAGATTATTTTTAATCATTTTTCTTAAGTTTTAATTTTCGAAAATACATTAAAAATAGAAATAATTTTTAGAAAATTACAAAAAAATAGTTTTTAGTATTAGAATAAATACTTTTATGTTTACATTCAGAAAAATCATTTTCACCACTTTTAGATTTTAATTTTAAGTTTAAAAATAGGATTTTAATTTTAAAAATAGTAAAAATAGTTTTCTGAGTTTTTATGATAATTTAGATTTTTCTAAGTTTAAAAATTATTTTTCTCAATTTTTAGGACTTAATTTTCTATTTTTTAGGATTTAATTAGATTTAATTATTTTTTAATTCATAATAAATTCAAAAATAACCAAAAAAAATATTTTTCTTTTTCTAAAAATTTTCTTTCGTCTTATTTCAGGTTTAGAAATTTAGTTTGCAATTTTAAAGTTTAATTTTGACTTATTTGCTTATTTGTCGCGTTTTATTTGCTCTCGTTAATTGCTTAAGTATTTAATTGCTTTTAATTGTTGCTTTATTTAGTAGTTATAGATAATCAAAGATATCTTTTCTCTCATTCAAATCATAATTCGAGCTAAAACGTGGTTTCAATTTCACAAGACGTTGGGGAAACGACCCGGGTGATCACACTTCCCGGTTAAATATACGTATTATATATTATATATATCTTTTAGAGTGAGCTTTTCTTAAGGGAGACTTTAGGAAAGTTCTTAATTGCTCTTTTGGAAATATTATATTTTATATTTTATAGTATATAAAACTCACATCAATTTTTGGCCCCGTTGCCAGGGACTTGTGTTAAAGCTTCATTCGTTTACGTTTGTTGATTTGTTTTGAAGATCCTTTCGTCCTCGAAAGTTTCATTTTTGTTAAATATTTCAAAAATCCAAATATATATATATATATATATATATATATATATATAAAATGTAAAAAAAATATTTTCTTTTTCTTTTTAGTATAATTATCATATAAACATATAA
>BQNB010191225.1:1411-11716 GCA_026074375.1 Tanacetum coccineum | reverse complement strand
AGTCAATATACGCTGCCTAAGAAAG
This sequence comes from Tanacetum coccineum, assembly GCA_026074375.1. NCBI lineage: Eukaryota > Viridiplantae > Streptophyta > Magnoliopsida > Asterales > Asteraceae > Tanacetum > Tanacetum coccineum. The sequence goes on along the minus strand of BQNB010191225.1, from coordinate 11,691 downwards.
TCTATGGCCTGTGCTTAGGTTTGATTTGAGATGGGTTCATGCCAGGCTAGGTGCAGTGGCCAAGGCAAGATTTGATACCCATCATCTCGAGGGATGGAGATGATGGCCATTATAGCCTTTCTTGTAAAGTTCTCCTTGCTTAGCAAAGAAGCAAAATGCCCTTTTCTTTATTCCAACTACATGTTTTGTTTCAGAGGGGAGGATTTTTTGATCCAGAAAAGAAATACAATATAGTGCTTTCTTCCGTCTTCATAATATAATACTCTAAGGCACATTCTGCTGGACATGGGTAGAATTTACATTAGAGGTAAGTTTTCTGAAATTTGTTGGCTTCCTCCAATACTGCAGCTGAGAGTTTTGCTGGAGGTGCATATTTATATTCTCCACATAGGAAATAGGCAAGCAAATCAAGTAAGGCTTTACTTTTCATTACGTTGGGAGTTACACATTTCATGTCATAGCCTGCTAGAGTGAGGAATCGTCGAGCAGCTCTCCCCATGAGTATAGTATAGCTCGAGACATTAAGTGTTTGATTGGGTCACATCTTATCACAATATGAACTGTGAAGGACATGAAGTAGTGACGCAACTTCTGAGTAACAAAGAGTAACGTGAGGTAGTGCCCTTCCACAACTGAGTACCCTGTCCCCAGACCTGTGATCACTCGGCTCAAGTAGTATACTGGGCATTCCTTCCTATCGCAATGCCTCGAGAAGTAGAAGTGAGATAAAGCTGCAAGGGATTGGCTGAATATTGATCCAGTTTAAGCAGCTTTTAGTCTCTATAAACTTGATGGAATATCTCTTATACAAGGAAAAAGACTTGCATCAATCAATGGCATGATGGAGTTGAATCAAGAACAAAAAGACTTTCAAAGCCAAAGCAAAGGCATTCATTTAGCAGGAGTTTACGCTGCAAAGACGATTCGTGCTAGTTCTTTCTCTTCTTTAACTAGTTACATGAATAATTGGGCTAGTTTACTAAGCTTTTAGTCTACATAAACTTCATTCAATATTAATTACACTCCTTCTCCTACTGCTTCTCCTTATACCCACTAATGTTATTCTTCGTCCTACCTTAACTATTGGGAAATTTCCATTCGAGAAAGAGATGTACGAATAAAGGAGCGAAGCTGACTCGACCGGATGGTAAAGGTTGTTTAAGAATTGAGATAGGCACCGTGAAAGAAAGAACTTCGCTAGCTTACCCCACGTAGCAGTCATAGTAAATACTTGTGCTTTATAGAATAGGGCCTTTTAGGATATGATTACAATGCTTCAGTTGTCATTGATCAAGAAGGAAATCAAAAAGGAAGTTAATTTTTTGGTGCGATTGCCGGGGAATTAAGACAGTTTAATTTGACTAAAAGACTTTCATTAGCTCCTTAGGTATTATAAGATGAGACCATGAATCGAACCAGATCGAAACATTCAGCTGTTGACGAACACACTTTGCCGGAACGTCGACCGTAAACGAAAGATAGCCAGGCCCCGGTTCCCAGGGTTAGGGTATTCCCTATTATGTTATAAGCCTACTCAGATCAGAACTAGTTTATTCTCTTTCGCCTATCGGCCGGCCGGATTTAAGCAACCTTCGCATTTCCTGCTGAGATCCCAAGTCTCCAAGTAGGCCCTCTTGGCCACCCATGACCTTGGCTTTTTAGAGAATCCCGCTCCTGTCTCGTAGGACTTGTAGCTCGGCAGTCCACTGGGTGGGTTTTTTTATCCTTCAAGTTTTGAGTGTATTCTTAGATAGTTATAGCGGCCTATAGGCGTGAGATGTACCTTGTGGGGGGGGAGGGGGTCCCATGGACATAGTCCTTTCAGGCAGTGGCCGTTTAGTCCATGGTCCATTGGATGGTCGGTGCAAGGCCAGAAATTGGAACACATTGATTTCGCTCGTTCTCGTCCTTCGCTTCAGGGCCTGTCCCTCGGTGTGGTTGGTACTCCATACTGTCAGGCAGCGAAGCTTACACTTGTTCACTAATTATGATGGTTCGCCAGGGCCTCTTTCCTCCTCCCTTTTCTGCTCACTCGTAGGGGTCCGGACCCCACAAAGGAGGAGGGAGTCGACTAAATATCTTAGCCATTGGCAGGAATTTTGCCCGCATCTGATCCCTAATTCTTGTTCACCCCGGATGATCGTGTTGGGTGAATTGTGACCTCGTACAATCGTGTTGGGTGAGCAACAGCCGCTTCGTCACAGTACTTACTTATGGGTAACAAGTCACACTTTGGCCAAGTATCCTACAAAGAGACTCCCGAGAGCCAGAAGTATTAAAGGAATTGCCATAGGAATGGGCACATCATGACCTCGTAAGATGTCTCGCCCGAATGAATTAGTTGGTCCTAGAAATGTTAGAAAAAGTGAACGAAAAGAGTAATAAGAAGTGAAAAGGATAGAGACACTTCCCAATAAGAAAGCAAAGTTCCCAATGATGGTATACTTAGTGTAAGCAAGCTCTAAGATCACATCTTTGGAATAAAATCTAGTTGGAAAAGGAAATCCAATTAGAGATAAGCTGCCCATAAGCATCATGGCATAGATAAAAGGGAATGAGGAGGCAAGCCCCCCCCCCCCCATCTTCCTCATATCTTGCTCTTCCGGCATGGCATGAATCACCGAACCGGCACTCAGGAATAGTAATGCTTTGAAAAAGGCGTGATTCATTAAGTGAAAGACGCTAACCGAATAGTTAGAGATGCCGCAAGCAAAGATCATATAGCCTAATTGACTGCAAGTTGAATAAGCTATAACCCTCTATAGATTGTTCTATAATATTCTCGTGGTTGCCGCAAGGAATGACGTCATAGCTCCTGCAAAAGTAATAACAATCAAAGTCGTAGGTGGGTATTCAAATAAAGGGGAGCACCTTGCTATCATGAAAACGCCAGCTGTTACCATAGTAGCTGCATGAATTAAAGTGGATACTAGAGTGGGACCCTCCATAGCATCGGGTGACCAAGTATGCGATCCTATTTGTGCAGATTTCCCAGCAGCACCAATAAGAAGTAAAATACAAATAAGAGTTATGGCATTCAATCTCATATTGTGAGAAATCCAAGAATTTATAGGGACACTAGCACTAGCAAAAATAGTGGAAAAGTCTACTGTTTGAAAGAGAGTAAAACAACCCAAAATCCCAGGAGCTAATCCAAAATCACCTACTCGATTGACAAGCATAGCTTTTATAGCTGCTTTATCTGCCTGAATTCGTGTAAACCAGAAATGAATTAACAAATATGAAGCAAGACCTACTCCGTCCCATCCCAGGAATAATTGAAGAGAGTTATCTCCAGTCACCAACATTGGCAATACACGCATTTTCATTTTTTTCTCCTCATTTCAGTGTAGCACTTAAAGAAGCTACATATAATAATTGCATTACTGCATATATAATGAGATAATGTATTCGAATCAAAAGTAAAAGTATGCAAATCATCTCCGACAGTGTGAAACTCTTTTCTCTCCCTTCTAATTATCAAGATCACATACCCTTTGTTTATACCGTTGCTATAGCTGTTGGAAAATTTTAGTGAAAAATGTGTTTTCACTAATTTTGTACATAGATAATTATTAGTAAATATAATTATTAAGTGTAAGGCTTTGTAACAAGCCATTTTATGTCCAAAATGAAGTTAGTGTGAATAAGATATCGAGTCTCAAAGAAGGGTAGTTGGAATGGAAAAAATTGGTTAAATTGAGTAATAACAGCTAATTAATGTGTCATTGACTGAGAATTAAATTGGATGTTATTATTTGCAAGATTAATGAGTTATTGATTGACTATTGACTAACAATTTAATTGGCTAATTTGCAAGATTAATGAGTCATTGATTGATAATTAATTGGCTGATTATGATTGGCAAATTAATGAGGATTAACCAGCATTGATTGCACCATATGCATATGGATATGTATAAATAGATGACAATCTCAACCATTCAAAAACACACTGAAAAACACACATGAGAGAATAACTCTATTAATAAGTTTTCCTGCAATCCTTTCGATCAGAAGCACTCAAGTTTCCGTAATTTTTCAGGCAAGTATGTCAGGTCCGGCTGTACAACAGCTTTGAACGTTATACCCTGGGAAACAGACGGCGAATCTATTTTAAGGGAAGCGTGTCCAACATGTGCCTCGTTCCATGACCTTTTACTACTTTATTTATTTATTATTCATAGTGTTTGTCTTCTGCTTCTACCCCATTCTGTCTGTTTTATTTTTCTGTTATTTATTTCTGTTAATTATTTGTTAATTGTAATCTGATTTTGTTATAATAAAAGTGTACATGTTTTCCAACAATCTTAAAACAGATTCGGTTTAACCGAATTAAAAACCGCTTTTATTAATCAGATTAATTCTACAGATTTTATATATAAACTGCTTTCTTTTCGAAACCAAGATTGAGTTTCTTTAGAAATCAGTTTCAATTAATCAGATTTTAATGTACAGATTTGGAATTACAGATCTATAACGATTTAAAAAAAAACATTTATTCAGATCAGTTTAGTTTGAAACCAAGATTGAGTTTCTGTTAAACTGATCTAGTTAATTCACTAAAACCAAGATTGAGTTTTTTTGAAGCAGATCCGGTATAAGGTTATAGAAATCAGGATTGAATTTCTTCAGTTTATTTAATTGTTTATGTGTGATCTTTCAGGTGTTCATATCAGTTTATTTTGAAACCAAGATTGTGTTTCTATTAAACTGATCAATTTGATTCATTGAAACCAATTTGAGTTTCTTTGAATCAGATTTGGTACAAGTTTAAATAAACCAAGTCGAGTTTATTAGATACCAAATTATTTTAACAGTTTTTAACTGTTTTGTATTGACAAGTTTACTAAAGGTAACACGAGTGTAACCCTAGTGGATCTTGTAAATGTAATTGGTGCGCCAGTTACTCTTATGGTTGCAAATCATGATGAATTTAGATTCATTGAAACCAAGTGGAGTTTCTTTGAAACATATCTCATAAAATGCAAGTTGTTATTTTATTAGATAACTGTTACGTGTTCGATAAAATCAAAAAGAATTTCTATAAATCAAGATATTGATAATTATACATGTTATTATTAAATATTAGATGATATAAACCAGTTTACTAATTTAATGGAAGTGTTTGTTTGACTTGTCTAGTTTATTTTAAACCGGGTCAGTTAATTATTAACTAGATATAATTCTTAAAATTTTGGAGTTTAAAAGTATATCTATAGAAACCTTGTTGAGTTTCTTTATCATAATGGATCTACTGAAATCTTGTTGAGTTTCTTTAAAAGAGTGGATCTACTGAAACCTTGTTGAGTTTCATTATAGAAATAGATCATGTGAAACATATCTATTAAGATCTTCTTATTGGATTGACAACATCATATTACATATGTGTTTTGTTAAAACATTACGTAATAGGTGATATTGTTTAATTGTTTTAATCGAAAGACTTCTTTTAAAACGGTTTTGTATAACGGATCTTACAAAACATCATTATTTTAAACAAAAGACGAATTAAAGTCATTTTGTTAAGAAACACTTAAGCATGTTGTTAATAGTACCAAAATTAGTTTCAAACTAATCATGAGATCTCGTATTAACAAAATATTTAGAATGTCACGAGTGACATCTAAAGGATCTGCTTTGAAGCATTCAGAAACTTTATGTGCCATAACTATGTGTTATATGGTTTGAATGACATGATAAACTAAGGCCATGAGAGAATCCGACCTTAGATAATGGTGGATTAACACTTCGGTATCATGTCATGTGTGTGGTGATAAGAGTTTGATTAACTCTTTGAATGCAGTTGAGAATGGAGAGAACGGATTTAAGCAACTCTCCAACTGCTAATATCAGGGGAAAATGAGATGTGATTCACATCTGGAAAAGAGTTTAAGTTAACCAACGCGTTGTACATGCCGGAGATTCATAGGAATCTTGTGTCCGGATGGTTACTTAATGAAATTTGGCTTTCATCTTGTGTTTGAATCAAATAAAAATTGAGTTAACGAATAACATAAGATGAGTCTGTATGGGTTACGCCTTTAAAAATGTTTAAGCTGAATGTATTTTTAATGGCCATTTCAGTAAAATGAGTATGAATTCAGCTTATTTGATTGTTTAAATGTATGGCATGGCTGACTCGGACATGTTTTAAAGTTTAAATCAATATGTTGTCTAATTAAACTAAATTGGATACCCATTTTTGTATTAACACGGACTATAAAATTTTAACTTGTGTTGAAGCCAAATTGACAAGATTATATTTTCTCTCGGTTAAACAGAAATAATCGAACCCCTTGATAATTCACATGGTTTTATGTGATTTGGAATCGATACCTACTAAGGTAGCGAATAGCGAGTACTTTATCATATTTGTTGATGGTGGTACAAAATATTGCTATTTACACTTACTTGAGAGTAAGGATATAGACAAGATTGTTCTATATAAATAAGTTGAGGATCAACTTATTATCAAAGAAAAGGTGGTTCGAAGTCATATCGGAGGTGAATATGTGTTTTCATTTCGAAATTTAAGCGTTAAACTTAGAATAAGACACAAATTTATTACTCTTGATACTCCAACAAGAAAATTGTTGAAAGAAAAGAATCGTGCCTTAAAAGATATGGTTAATACCATGTTCTTAAGTCCTGGTTTAAGCCATGGCATGTGGGGGAACGCGATTGTATCAGTTACTTATCTTTTAGATAATATCCCTTGTAAAGAAAACAAGATAGTTCTTATGAACTATGGATGAAAAGAAGACCATCTTATAAGTATTTACAAATGTGGGGGGATATCTAGCTAAGATATCCGTATTGAACCCCAAGGTTCAAAAGATTTGACCTGTGAATTACATATTATTAGTACATGCTTATAACAATAGTGCTTATGGTTCCTTTGTGTATGTTGATATATACAAGGATACGATAATAGAATAAAGAAGTGCTTCCTTCTTTGGAAATTTATTTCCTTGATTAATGAAGAAAATTGGAAGTTCATCAAATGGATATGAAAATGACATTTCTAAACGGAGATTTAGAAAATGTACTATATATGAACCTGAGGGTTTCGTGGCTCCTGGATTAGAGAGCAAAGTTTATAGGCTTGTTAAGTCATTATATGACTTAAGGAAAGCTCTTAAACAAGGACATCAAATTTCATCATATCATGTAAGAATGTGGATTCGAAATTAATAGATGTATGTGTGTACTTATGTGTTTATACATAGATGGTATAATTATCACTAGAAGTGATAAGAAGATAAACAAATCCACTAATGACATGTTGGAGTCAAGATTAATGATTCAGGATGAAATCACCTATGTGAGAGAGAAGTGGGGTCGCTTCGAAGAGAATTTTGGGAGGCGCAATTCCTAAGAGCTCTTCCAAAACCAGGCTAGTGTTCATGACCATAACGAACATGACTATGAGGACTTGACAAGGTCAGGGAGAGTCTTGTGTGAGTGTGTATTGTCGTCTACGTAAATAGATGTTGAGTTCAAGGACATCGCGTCTACTCAGATCTAGGAGGCTAAGTGCATCTCACAAGGGAATGTTCAAAGGGTCACACCTACCTATCCTATGCAGGACTCAACCGCAAAAATTTTGCCGAAATTTCGTGTGTTTTCGACCGATCTCCATTCATGTGGGGGATTGTTGGAAAATTTTAATGAAAAATATGTTTTCACTAATTTTGTACATAGATAATTATTAGTAAATATAATTATTAAGTGTAAGGCTTTGTAACAAGCCATTATATGTCCAAAAATGAAGTTAGTGTGAATGAGATATCGAGTCTCAAAGAAGGGTAGTTGGAATGGAGAAAATTGGTTAAATTAAGTAATAACAGCTAATTAATGTGTCTTTGACTGACAATTAAATTGGATGTTATGATTTGCAAGATTAATGAGTCATTGATTGACAATTAATTGGCTGATTATGATTGGCAAATTAATGAGGATTAACCAGCATTGATTGCACCATATGCATATGGATGTGTATAAATAGATGACAATCTCAACCATTCCAAACACACCGGAAAAACACACAAGAGAGAATAACTCCATTAATAAGTTTTCCTGCAATCTTTTCGATCAGAAGCACTCAAGTTTTCGTGATTTTTCAGGCAAGTATGTCAGGTCCGGCTGTACAACAGCTTTGAACGTTGTACCCTGGGAAACAGACGGCGAATCTGTTTTAAGGGAAGCGTGTCCAACACATGCCTCGTTCCATGACCTTTTACTGCTTTATTTATTTATCATTCATAGTGTTTGTCTTCTGCTTCTAACCCATTCTGTCTGTTTTATTTTCTGTTATTTATTTCTGTTAATTATTTGTTAATTGTAATCTGATTTTGTTATAATAAAAGTGTACATGTTTCCCAACAATAGCAACCTTTGTCTATACCTTCGATATAGCGTAGTATAATTTAATATCGTATTTAAACAAGTTTCAACATATTACCATTGTTATTTGAACACACTCGCGAAGTATCAAATCATATACGAACGTCAACAAAATTATTACCATTGTTGAGGGGTTAACAAACTTGCAGTGAATATATGCCTTGCTTAGGAATTATTCTTATGCGGCGGTTAATTTTTAATACCACCATTTGGTCTCTTCGAAACTATAAGAATAAAGTCCTTTTCTTTATCAAGCGATCTCAAAAAAAGCATAATTCATAACGATATATATCAAGCATTCAAGCTGATATCGTCACTAAGTCGTATTTCTAATAGGATAAAAAGGCTTTTTGTAATTGGATAATGTGGTTTTGTAATCTATTCAACTCTCGGACCCCAATTTCTTGTATAGCCGATTTTTAGTTTTCAAAAAAAAAACATATATGGCGTGGTAAAATAGAATTTGATTCTCACGGTTTTTATTATTAACTTTTATGGTTGAGGTGAAACTTGTCAGCGTGTGGCAAAGAGACTTCAAGATCAAATTCATTACCGTCATTTTAACGTCATGTTAGTTTTGTTTTTTTATAAACAACCTCATCACCAACTTATTGTAATATGACACCAAACTTCAGCGTTAACATATCTCATTTATATACAAATATACTCTTGCAAAAAAACAACTCTCGCAAATTAACTGCCCACAAAACATTCTTCGCGACTCAGTCTTGGCACGACCGAGTCTTTGATTTTTGATCTTAAAAACGCCTCTTGTGCGGGGTCCGTAACAAGGTCAACGCGTCTCGAGTTACGCGAGACTCGGTCGTACATGTCCTGTTACGGCCGGTCTAAAGCTTTAAAGACAACTAATCAGCTTTAAACAAATCGAAAATGACTTGACGAACCTTGTTCAGTTTTTGACACGTACAATGCTACGACCCGGTTAGGGGTAGTATCGGGATAGGGCACCACTTCAAGCATGTGATGGCTCCGTCAAAAAATAGAGAAAAGAAATTAGAGATATTTTGATCTTTAATTTGATTGATTGAATAATGAAGAATGATTCGGTATATATACCGAATAAAAGACATGGTTTGGATCATAAGCCAACTACAAGATAAACATTGACTTGACACTTTCCTAACACAAGTTATTGACTTTCCTAATACGACTCAACACATATCCTAAACATAAATAACTATGATAGTTATCCAAACCGTGGGCGTATCATTCTCCACTCCTTCACAACCACCTTGTCCTCAAGGTGATGTCTAAAATATATCTTGATTCCGGGATCCCATATTCTTCCTTGAATAAACATGAATTCTTTCCAATGGTTCTTCACATAAGGCTGATAAACAACCAAACGAGATGCGAGCCAGGGTGGTAGCCAAGCATCATAAACCTTTGCCAGTTTTCTAATCTTTCTGGTCGCTTCGGACTTAGCCTTCTTAAATTCCTCATCATCAATTTTTAGAGCACACTTGGTTTTAACTTCTTGAAGATCATGAAGCGTCGAGTTTAGATCAATCATCATCTTCTTCAAATCCTTGGTTTCTAAAGCCCCCTTAACGTTGTTCTTTAACTGTAACTCCATTGGAAGTTTCTCCACCTGCTTCTCCAACTCATGAACTAGTGTATGATCTTTTTTGATCTCTTCATTAGCATCTACGGACCCTTTTGCCTCAAGTGAAGCTACTTCACTTTGCAATGATGTAAGGGTATCTGCTGTCTCTTTAATGGTCTCCTCTTTCTCTGTAGTTGCCTTCTCTTTATGCACAGTTGCCTCAACACAAGCCTCTGTTTCTTCCACCTTGTTCGACTTATGAAAAGTTTTTTCCTCAAGATGTTGAACCTGTACCAGGTCGTTTA
>BQNB010191220.1:0-11716 GCA_026074375.1 Tanacetum coccineum | reverse complement strand
TATCTATTTCATTTCGTTCACATTTTTGTTACAATGGAAATGATAGCATGATTTTATGCGTTATCGTGTAATTTGGGGAATAATTGATATATGAGCGTAAGAGGTATATAGGGTATTATTAGGTTTTAGTTAAGTCTAGTATTTAAGTTAATTAAGCGCTGGTCTTTCCAATTTAGGAAAGTAATTTATGAAATGAATGATTTGGTTATTTTGTTTCGTTTGTGATGATGATTTTGAAAGTATAGTGGTTTTCGTTATTTTTATCGTCGGTAAAATTGAAGAAGTATGTATCATTAAATTTTGAGTTGAGATTAATTAGTGAATTGAGATTTTATAATTTATTTATGAAGTAATAAGTATATAATAATTTGGGGAAAATGATAATATGTAGTGCAAGTGTTTTATTTTAAGTTATGTATTTATTTAAGTATTTAAGGTAAATGAGTAGTAAATAGTTTTGTATTTTTAAAAAAGTATAAAAAATATTATATAGGAGGAGGAGAACAAAATTTTATAGAAAAATAAAAAATAAAAAAAATAATTTTAAAAAAGGGATGTTGGTTGGATCGGTTATAGGAAAAAGAACAAAAAGAAACAAAATCTTATTACAATTAGGATTCTAGGTAGGATAAATATAAGATCAATAAATCCTTATAACACTTTTGCTCTCCTCTCTCACTTTGTTCGGCCGATCCCCTCAAGAAGAATAAAACAAATTATTTTTTTATCAAGAACCAAGGTGATGATTTAAGGGTAGTCAAGTAAAGGTTTAGGTATGTTTTCAATTAAGTTTTTGTTAATCTTTTTTATAATTAGTAACTTTAATTGATGGAATAATTACGGTTCATAAATTTTTTGTAAATTAATGATATAAATCTATATGGGAATGTTCGGGATTAGATATAGAGCATGTGGGTGTAAACGGTTTAGGTTAGATCGCGTTAAATTGAAAGTTAGGGTTTGGCAGAATTTTGGGCCGTGTTGAATGAACGATATCTCAATGATAAGAAAGAGTTTTGGGATGAATTTTGTTCCTAAATTAAATTTCAGAGAGTCTAGTTTCTAAAAAGTCTAGCCCCGAAAGGTTTTGAGGTCGGGAGGTTAGTCAAATAATTTTTGTAAGAAAAGTTGTCAAAACAGTAAATTTGGGTCAGATTTTTGTCTGATTTCGGGGAGTAAAACCCTACTTAAAAGATGAACTGAGGTTAGCCAAAAATCAGAGGTCATATTTTATGTGTGTATTAACTCCAGCTTAAAGAACAAGTCTTACTTCATTGTCTAAGTATTTTTAGAAAAATCAAACTTTTTTGTTTGCGTTCAGATCCGAATTTGAGTATTTTGTGATGTTGAATTTTATTAAAATAGTTAGGCTTAATATTATTTTTTCTAAGAAATCACAGTAGCTCATAACCCATTAGGAAGGTAGGGAATGAAAGGGGAAAAATCAATTTGGTGATATAGTATTTTATTTGCGGTCATAAAGTGACTATAAAATTCTGCCGGAAAACTGGAAAACTAGAATGAATGATTAAAGGTATTTAGAGTATAAGTAAGTTATGGAAAGTATGGTAAAGGGTTTATAATCATAATATAAACTTAGTAGTCCATCAATTGATTGTTACATCATCTTGGGCATTTAGCCTAATCGCGTGTAACATGGATTTTGTTTGTGTTTAGTTGAATTCAAGGATATTGTGAAGTAGCTGTGAATCAGGTGAATTTCATAGTCCCATTTTTATGTTTTTATTGGGATGGAAATGATGTAAAATATGTTTTGAAATGTTTTATCGCTGTGATTATGTGTTTTAAATTGCTTTTGGATATTATATATGAACTATTATATGACCTTGTGTTACATGTTGGTTGTGAATTACTTGCATGTACTGTGTTTGGCATGTCAAGGTTTATGATTTACTTGCATGTACTGTGTTAGGCATGTCAAGGTTTGTGATTTACTTGCATGTATTGTATTTGGCATGTCAAGGATTGTGATTTACTTGCATGTACTGTGTTTGGCATGTCAAGTGTTGTTGATTTGGATCGGATGAGTATGCCTACTCATTGTTTGATTAGATCGGAGGGGTACGCCTACCAGTAAGATTTTATGTTAATTATGATATGATGATGGATTGCATTTAGCATAAGTTCATGATAGTTTATATTTGTCCTACCTTGCTTTTATTAATCACAGTAATTGATTGAAAGTTTGAATTGTGTATCGTAAACCTATGACTCTCACCAACCGTTGTGTTGACGTTTTTAGCATCATTTTTAGGTGAGCATCATGAGGAAAGTGAAGTTAGGAAGATTGACTAGTCAGACTATAGGCTTGCATGCGGAGTTTCCCTAGTTTTCGTTTTGTATTTGCTTTGAATTGATTCCATGATTGTTTTAGGTTTTGGATTTTTTGTTATGTATTTGTATTGGAGTGACCCTTTTACCTCATACAAGACTCCTTTTTTCTTAAGTTTGGTAGTGTCAAGACACTTGTGTCATTTTAGTTTTATTTAATGCATTTAGTTTTTCTCTATTTTTGACACCATTGTGTTGTGATGATACCCATGATGTTACGCCTCGTGTTTCCGCCTTGCTGAGGTGTGACATAATTCAAGTGGGGGGGGGGGGGGGAATTAGAATGTATACTTGTCCTAATTTAGTCACTAAAATGCTTAAAATATGCTTAAATAAAAAATTAATTTTTTTTCAAGCATACTTTTGTGAAATTACTTGATACATAACCCGCACACAATAACCCTTGTTAGATATTGTGAGAATTTAACCTTATCCGTTTCTAAATGTTTACCCAAATTCCACAAAATATGAGTGTGTCGATGATGTAGTAGACTTTAGAACTTGGCTTGGTATATTACTCGAGACCGCAATGATGAGCACTATGGATTTAGATGGAGTAACTTGTTTAAATTGGTAAATTTTAGGATTACACCCAAAAGGCCTTTACATGTTGTTTATTAACTAACTACATTGGTTAGTTAACCCCCGTATAAACCCTTTGTTTACTCTCACTGTAAGAGTAGAAACCCAATAACAAACCCGTAGAGCCAATCTTTAGTGAATTACACAACTTGTTTATTTCGTTACACTTTTACACCTTAGCCTAACCCCCCTATTAGAGTTAAGTTTTAATGTTATAGTTGCTAGTTCATTAGATGTATAAAGTATGGTAATTCTCCGATGTCTTGTAGTCAATTTTGGTACGGTTGAAAGAATATTGCACATGCAAATAGGAGTAATAAGTAGTCAAAACTCATTTATTTTTTACTACCAACGCAATTAATGGTACGTCCAAAGAATGAAGAATTATCCAAAATTATTATAATCGTGAAGATGGTGAAACTACACCGAGTTTCGTAGTATAGTTTTAGCAAAATTTTTTGAAAAAACTAGAAAAATCGCAACAAAAAAGAGAGGAAAGTTTGAAGATAATCGTTTCGCAAAGCAAGAACCAAATGAATTACATGAAGAATCGATTAATCGTTGATACAAATCAAGGATGTATAGTATTGTATAAAGTGGAAGATATCGCCACTTGCCTTGTAAAGTATTAAATATGGATGTATTGCGAAGTTTGACCGTTACGGGAATGCCAACTTTGGTTGTTGTTTTTTTTATCTAAGATCAAGACTGTTGGGAATAAAGGCTTCTCAAGTTTCTACTGCTGGTTGAATAAGCTACTGCTAGTGAAGATTAGAGAAAATAGTCTAAGTCATTAGTATTGTTAGTGTAATAGTTAGTACTGCCAGTACAAAGTGTTAGTATTAACAGTTTATTAATATTGTTTGTTATATAGTTACTACTGCTAAAGTGATATGCATGAGATATATTAGGAATAGATATCCATTGATCACTTGACTGTTATTGTAAGCCATTAGGGTATTCATGGTGTCAAAAAGAAACCTAAATTCATAGTTAGTAAAATAGAATCTAGAATCATTTTCTCATAGTTATTAACATAGTTTCAAGGATTATTCTGTAACGTTGATTGGTTTAATATATTAAAGTTAGCAAGATCTTGTTTTACGTTCATTTGTATTCTTCTTAAGTATTACAAACTAGTTCCTGCATAGTTTGTGTAGCATCACAATCTTAGATTCCTATTATAGTGTCTGGATCTATCCAACACAACTAAGCTTTAACAAGCTAAGTAAGATCTGTTCAAAAGGGATCAACAAGTGGTATCAGAGCTTGTTGAGAAACTTTGAATAAGAAGAACACTATATCTACACAAGATCTCATAATCAAAGAGAAGATGGAATCACAGTCAGAAACTACCCAAACAGTGTCTGCACTAAAACTTCCTATACTCAAAACAGGAGACTATGATCTATGGAGCATGAGAATGGAGCAATATCTTACTCACACTGATTATGCTCTTTGGGAGGTTATTGTGAATGGTGATGCACCTGCTGCAGTTGCATCAGCTAGTACTGGTGCTGAAGGTCCTATTCCTCCTAAAACTGCTGAACAAAAGCTAGCAAGGAAGAATGAATTGAAAGCAAAAAGCACTCTGTTGTTGGCCATTCCTGATGAGCACCTATTGAAGTTTCATGGAGTCAAGGATGCAAAAACCTTATGGGAAGCAATCAAGACCAGGTTTGGAGGCAACAAAGAATCAAAGAAAATGCAGAAGACCATTCTGAAACAGCAATATGAGAATTTTGCTGCATCAAGATCTGAAGGACTGGATAAAACCTATGATAGGTTTCAGAAACTCATCAGCCAATTGGAAATTCATGGTGAAGTTATCTCTCAGGAAGATGCAAATCTAAAGTTGCTGAGAAGTCTACCATCAGCTTGGAACACTCATACCTTGATCATGCGAAACAAATCTGATCTAGACACATTGAGTATGGATGATTTGTACAACAATTTGAAGGTGTATGAAGCTGAGATTAAAGGCCATCAAGCTCAAGCTTAAATTCTCAGAATGTGGCTTTTGTATCTTCAGATAATACTAGCAGTACTAATGAAGCAGTTAATACTGCTCATGATGTTTCTACTGCTAGTTCACAGGGACATGCTTCTTCCTTAACCTATGCTGATGATGTCATGTTTTCCTTCTTTGCTAATCAATCTAATAGTCCACAGTTAGACAATGAAGATCTGGAGCAGATTGATACTAATGATCTTAAAGAAATGGATCAGGGTGAAGAGATTCATAAAGAAGACCTGGGAGGAATCTGATTAATGCAAAGAAACGTATGGCTTAATAAAATAAAGGTTTAATGTTACAACTGTCACAGGAGAGGTTACTTTGCTAGAGAATGCAAGGCACCAAGGAATCAAGGGAATAGAAATATAGATAATACAAGAAGAGTTGTACCAGTGGAGACTCCTGCTAATGCTTTGGTTGTTACTGATGGGATGAGTTATGATTGGAGCTATCAAGCTAAAGAAGGACCCACAGACTTTGTTCTAATGTCCCATTCAACCTCGGTTCATCTCAGTTCACAGTTCTGACACTACGTACATACTTGCTCTAAAATTGTTTAAATCATTTAAGCTCTACAAAGATAGTATGGATCCAATAGCCACGAAGCCATTAATAAACTATCTAGAAATTATAGGTTATCAAATGGGATTAGAATCACTAGAAGCTAGGATAGTTGTTCATGGAAAAGAATGAAGCTGTTTCGAAGAAGAAATTGCATTTATTAAGTAAGATGTCCAGTGAAAATATTTATCAAAGACCTTAAAATCAGTTAGAAGAAGCTTTAAAAGAGAAAGATGATTTGAAACTTAAACTAGAAAAATTTGAAGAATCATCAAAAAATATAACTAAACTGATAATAGTCAAATAAGTGCTAAAGACAAAGCTGGTCTTGGTTATGATAGTCAAATGAATGAGAGTGAAGTGGTTTATAGTGTGTTTAACAGTAGAGAAAGTGATGTGGATGATAGTCTAGTAAATGATAGATTCAAAACAGGTAAAGGGTTTCATGCAGTTCCCCCTCTATACACTAGGAACTACATGCCCTCAAGACCTGACTTATCCTTTGCTGGATTAGATGATTCTGTCTATAAGACTAAAGTAAGTGAAACTTAAACTAGTATATCTAAGACTAGTAAAGATATTGTAGAATGGACCTCCTTTTATAGCATAAGGAGTCCTAGGCTTACAAGGAAACTAATTAATATATTAATGAGAGAATCAATTAATTATCTTCTCATTAATATTCATTCTTATCTTATTTTGACCAAATCTTTATTTTCTTCTACATCTTGTAGAACTTCATGATGACAATTTTGGTCCTTCTTGTTTCCATCTTGTTTCATTCTTTTATTCACTTTGTCTCATCAAATCAAGAATCCCAACAATCTTCCCCTATTTGATGATGACAAAACAAACAAAGTCTCGTACGAACTTCATCATAAAGCCAAAGCTTCCCCTGAAGTTGAGATGTAATCATCTCCCTGAATGAAACAAAATCTTCAATGCTTCCCCTTGACTTAAGATAAGAATTAGAATCCTTGACATGTCACCACACATAATAAGCTGCAAATCAATAAACCTGTAATCTTCTTCCCCTTTTTGTAATCATCTAATAGGGGTCTTCTGTAGAAATGCAACTTGGATCATAACAGCTACAAATCATATACCACAACTTCTAATTCAGCCTTCCAATACTTAAATTGCCCACCATTACGCACAATAAGAAAAATGAATCTAAGCAGTAGAAATTTAAACTAGCAGTAGTAATAAAGATCAGCAGTAGTAACGAAACACTTCCCCTCAAGTGGTGCATGTAGATGGTTAAACATTTAATCAATAAGCTTCCCCTAAAACCAATATGTTTACCATCTCTTGAATCTCGAACTCTGTAGGCTCTATGTAGTGATCACTGATGAAGAAAACCGAGTATAACGAATTTGATGAAGAAGTAGAATCTCCCAAACTTGTGTCTTATGTCTTGCACTATCCACGTGACGTCGAACTTATAAATAAATCTGTGAAATATAAGTAGACCGCAACCTCTTGACAAAATCCTCATCTTCTATGAGACACATACTAAGTGATAGCAAATGTGAGCATTGAGCACCATAAGAAAAATCACACACCTTTGCTAGATTTGTCAAGTCTTCGTCATCATCAATTAAGCACGAACAAGTTATCTTTAAAGCCAACCACAACTTTAAGATATGATAAGAACACGCACCTGTGAAACTCGACTACAACATCAAATAAGCAATATTTAATTGTCTTCGTAATCACATCTTTAATAAATCTCCAAAAACAAGCCATAAAATCAATAAGAATAAACTATTTGAAAAATAGTTCTGTCCAAGATCCAAATCCATCCGAAAACCAAGTACTGTCCGATATTGGACAAGCCTAGCAGTACAAACTACTTTGTCAGACGACTTTGGCAGTACTAAAATTCAAGTGCAGCAGTACAAACATCCAACCCAATCAGCAACACTTTTTCCGTCATAAATATGTCACAAAAACTGTCACAATAATCTGTTAGCGACAAATAATCTGTCACTAAACTGTTGGTGAACTGTCACAATCTGTTGACACCATCTTCTCATTGTCTTTTAGTAACACTTAATCTGTCATTAAACCGTCGCTGATCTGTCACTAATCCAACAGTATTAACAAGATATGGTTCATTTCAGAACATTATTAATATATCTCTTTTGGTGACGAGCTAGTACTTAGAACATTTAGGCAATTATTAAGTGGACATTCGAAACTCTTAAGCAGTATAAACCAACTGCCTTTAATGCTATATCCAAACAACAACCTGATGTAATGATATCCAAATTTTAATTTGCCCTGAACCCTACAACCTTTAACAAAAATCATCATAGGTGCGTTTTCTTACATTGTTGTACATGAGCAAATTCAAACATCAGCAAAACCAAAAAACAATTTTAGCAGCATTAAAACTTGTTTTATTACTCAAGCAGTTGTAACTACTAACTTTTAGCCAGTATGAATGTTCCTTCTTCGGCAGCATTTATAGTATCGAGCCTACTAACTTAAATTCACGAACAACCGTATTAAGTAAACGCTTGTTTGCTTTTTGGCAGTAGAAAGTAGAAACACATAAGTAGCAGTATTAAAAATCTACAAACAGTACTAAGTCCCTACAAGCAGCATTAATCTTGACTTGTATTATCATTGGTAGTTGATTGGTTGTTTTCACACTATATATATATATAATATATAATAAAATATAAAATATATAAATAAGTATAAAAATCAACAAGAGCAATGATACCGAGAAGTAGTATAGAATGTTCCCGGGTCGTTTATCCCCAACGAGGCTGGAATGGAAGATCGATACAGTCGAAGATTTGAGTTTGAAGGAAGGAATTAGTTTGGGAAGTTGGTAAAAGTCAAATTAAGATATAACGAAACTAAAACGTTTAAGAAAAACCTAGAAATTATAAATTAAACTAGAAAACGAGGGCCCGAATCCGACAAAGGATTGGGGGGAAATCTATATCTTTAAAAATAACACTACGAAAAATTTTTCACTTCCTAACTACTCTACGGGGACAAATAACGAAGAATGAAAAAGATTTAGACCGGAACACGGAGTTCGTTCTGACCAAAACGAGTTCAAAACAAAAAATCCCGTACCCGGACGTTCTTAAAAGTTCCAAAGTTGTAAAAATGACCCTACGAAAACTTTTGTATTTTTCCTACAAACTATATGACAAAAGAAAATTTTCTAAAAAAGCAAAATATTTTTTTGATAATTTTTGTATTTTTTATGAATTAAACAAACTTTTAACTAAATTAAATTATAAAAAATATTAAATGTCTTCGAAAAATTCTGAAAAATTTTCTAAAAATACTTTACACCTTGACAGTCCTACGAAAAATGAAAAAACACAAGGTTGCTTAAGGAATAAGCACGAATAAGCTGTGTACAGCTTATTAGGCTTAAAAGCAAAATGCCCCTTCATGGCATCTGTTTTTGGTTTCCGTGTATGGGATTTATGGTGTTTAAGTAAAAGTCCTTGGGTCTTTAACGAAAAAGACCCAAGGGCGCAGTGGTAAGTGTGTTTGTAAAAGGGGGATGTATCGATTGGTCCCGGGTTCGAGTCTTGCTCACCCGGGCCAATTGTCTTTCCCCTTTTTTTTTCGAAAACTCAAAGAAGCAAAGTTGTTAAGCTCGTGGGGCTTAACAACTTTGTCTTCTACAACTTTTCACGAAAAGCCCTGAATAAGCTTAAAAATAAGCTTGAATGTGACAGAATAGCTTAATATGGCTTAAAGCTAAAAAAGCTAAGTCTTTTTTGAACACTTGGACTTGTGGTGGACAAAATAAGCTCAAACTTGGACAAAAGGCTAAAAGGAGCT
Organism: Tanacetum coccineum; assembly: GCA_026074375.1. Classification (NCBI taxonomy): domain Eukaryota; kingdom Viridiplantae; phylum Streptophyta; class Magnoliopsida; order Asterales; family Asteraceae; genus Tanacetum; species Tanacetum coccineum. Next base: position 2,379 of record BQNB010191220.1, on the reverse strand, counting down.
TAACTTAACCTAGATAAGCTCTAAAAGGGCTAAGAGCTTAATGCTAAATAAGCTGTAACAGCTTATGATGACAGGAAAGCTAATCAAAGCTTAAAGGGCTAAAAAGCTAAGCTTGGGCATTCAAATAAGCTAACAAAAGGGCAATAAGCTTAAAAACTTGACTAACCTATCTAAATAAGCTATTTGGACAAAAATGAGCTTATGAAATAAGCTGAAATAAGCAAAAATGAAAATTGAGCAATCCCTATACCTAACTTAAGCTAAAAACAGTCAAAGGGCAAGTTTTGGCTTAAAAATAAGCCAACAAATAAGCTCACTAAAGTCTGAAACTTTGAGGGCTTATCTAAGAGCTTATAAACTCTTAAAATAAGCCAAAAACTTGGGCTTAAGAACACTAAATGACAAAGAAAAAGGGGCTTAAAATCTCCCCTTTGCACCAGGGGAGATTTAAGCTAGACTTGAGTGGCTTATTTGACAGCTTATTAAAAGCTGTCAAATAAGCTCAAATTGGAAAGAAAACTAAAAACAGATTGAGTATTCTAGCTTATGGACTTGTGCACAATCTTTTGGCTTTTGAAAATCATAAAAACTTGCTGAAACTTGTGGATGAAAAAGGGCTTATGGATGTGTTAAAACTGTTATAAGCACAGTTGGTGGATTTGACTCAAAAAGTCAAATGACACCAAGGGTTTGTTATAACCTGTTTAATACACTCAAAACACTTACTTTTTGACACTTAAACTCACACCTCAAGTGCTTAACTAAATAAGCACTTGTGGTGTCCCTTAAAAGTCACAGTTTCAAAATTGGTTTTAGAAAACCTTGGAAAACAATTTTTAAACCTTGGAACCCTTAAAAACAACTTAATACAAGCTTAAAACTTAAGCTTAATCAAGCCAAGTTACCTCAACCCATGCCAAGACTTGTTTTGACCCATTTTAAGGCTTATGCCAAACACCCCTTAACCAATTCTGTCAAAACTAATTTGTACTAAAAATTTATTTTAAAGCTAAATCTTCCAAAACCTTTTATCCTCTTCTACTCAAAATGACCTAATAAAGCTATTTTAGCTATAAAAGTACTAGCTTATTAGTGAGATTAAGCTAGTTACTCTACTAGCTTAAACTGTTACTTTTATGACAGAATTGAAAATTAGAATCTAACTTGATTTTAAACTAAGTAAACTTAAAGCTATCATATCTATAAGCTGACTAAACTAATGAAACAGTATTTAAACATGAGAATTTAAAAGAGATAAGCAATTTGAAATAAGCTATGAATTTGCTTAAAATGAAATTAAGAACATAAAACCTGAAATTGTGTTGTCTCAGCACTTAGCCACTCTTGTAGAGTGAGTGGCTCAAAAACAAACACCTAATGGCTCCTTAGCCTCTAACCCTTGAGCTTAAAAGCTCAATTAAGCTAAAATTAGCTTATTCTCCCAAATAGCTTCCAAAATGCATCAAATGGACTAAAGTGATCATGAGTTGATTTGTATTGGACTAAACTAGTAAGCAAGTGACTTTTAACAGATTTTTAACTGAATTTAAGCTTATTAACAAAAATAAGCTCCAATGAGCTTATTGAGAGCTTATTAGGTAAAAAGAGCTTGAATTTGCATTAAAACTGAGAATCATGAGTACATAAAAGAAATTAGCTTTAAAAAATACTTAAACTATTAAAAACTACACTCAAAACTACATACTACCACAATGGCAGTTACATTCATTTAAATAGGCAAACGACTAGGACTTTGCTTCTTTTCTTTTTCTTTCACTTGTGTTTCTTTGAAGACACATAAGGGAGCTGTGTTTGTTGTGTGAGTGGTTCACAGCCTCCAATCTTGGCCCTTTAATCTTCAAAAATCAATCTTGGTCATTGATTTGTGCTCGTTTCTTGTGAGATTGCCAGCTTGGCAAACTTTATTGGGTGTGGTGGTAGTGGAGGAGGGGGGAGGTGAGTATCCATGGAGGTGGAGAAGAAACGCAGGGTACAAAAGGGTATATTAACCCGTGAATTGTTTTTGGGTTTTTGAGTTACAAAAATGGCGGGAAAAGGTGTTGGGGGTGACAGGGTATAGGTTTGGAAATTTGGCAAAGTTGGTCCCTCATGGTTATATGTTTTATTGCACCCATGGTCCTTGTGGTGTTATAATTTTGGGGACATGGCAAAACAAGTCCCCAAGGGTTACAACACTACTTACACCACACGTCCTTGGTGCTTAATAGTATGAGGACTTGGCAGTTTTGCCCCCCCACTTGTTACTTTGAGTAGTTTGCAAAATCAGCCCTTGTTTTTACTTTTCTCTTTTCTTCATTAAATATAAGTTTTAGGGATTGGCAATTTAAGCCCTCAAACTTATATTTCTTTAATTGTTGA
>BQNB010191219.1:0-11716 GCA_026074375.1 Tanacetum coccineum | reverse complement strand
AAGTAGATAAAGATGTGCTTAGGAGCCTAGTATAGATACCGAGCTCCATCATGTTGAACCCCCAAAGAGTATGTTTAAGTGTTATAAAGTGTCTTGTCGTCATATGTCAAATGTTTGGTAAATGTAGAAGTTAAAATGGGTAAACCTATTGTAGTGATATCGAGTTTAAGTAATTATGTAAATGGGTTAATCGGGTGTTTCGTAAACCCCGTAAGTATATATGTTTTGGGTCATTTAGACCACAAATGCTTATGAATATAATGTTTTGTGTATAATAAAGATTTCTAGAAGGTTTTATGAAGTTTCAGATCAATGTAGTCGAGTTTTGGGTCAAAAAGGGATTTTATGTGCATGTTTCTACAGGTTCTGGGTCTATAGGTCCAATACGGCGTATCCAAGGTATTGATACGGCATATTGAAGGTTAAGGATGGATACAGCGTATCCATTTTCATGGATATGGCGTATCCATGTCTGCAGTTTCTGGTCAGTCTTGTTTCAGTCGTAAAATGCAAACCGTAAGGAGTTAGAACGAGTTCCTTATATCGTTGGAAAGCTTATGGTGTCTATTTTATGATTATGAAACTTTTAAGGGTCTAATTGTAATGTATTTTAAAAAGTCTATTAAGGGATGACACAAGGTCATTCCCGGTCTCATGCTTCCGCAAAGTTTTTGATTTCGGGTCAAATTTGTGAGTCGGTAAAGGGGCGTTTCAGTTATGTCGAGAAATATGACTACGGTTTGCCGATGGAGCGTTGTGATTTCTTTGTGGCGAGTGCAGCTTGATTTTTTATGATGCGCGCACAACAAAGTAACTATGGCGATGATGACTCCTTTCTGCAGTTACTTTTTTTAAAGTGTTGTTTGCTGGGGCTGGGCTGGGGCTTGGGCTGGGTTGGAGCCGAGGCTAGGGCTTATTATAAGTCGAAATTGAATTTCGTATTTTTTTAAACTTGTTTGCCAAATTTGCTTAAGCTTAGGCTTATTATTGCAAAATTACTAAAATGACATCATTAAATAAGTTTTTGTATATGTTAGATATTTTTGTGGGTAAATAAGTAATTTATGGTTTAAAAGCTCCAGTCTAAAGTTTTTAGCTGCTTTTATGAGGCTGTGGCTTATAGAGATTATGACTTATAAGTCATTTCATAAATCCGCGTGACAAATGTGACTTATTTTAAAAACCCAAGCCTCTATAAGCCTCATAAGCCCCTCTGCCAAACATAGCCATTATATTATTGACAATTTGTGTCGATAAATATCTTGGTCATTAGGGAAAAGATTATACCTATATTCCTCGAAAGTTCATGAACTATCTTTTTAACAATTTGACAAGTTTTAATGTAGTAAGTAAAATAAAAAATGTATAAAATATTGATAATACTTGTATCTGTGCAAAGCTTTAGATAAGTATAGTTCACATAACAAGAAAGATTGCCCGCGCGTTGCCGCAGGACATAATTTTTTGCGAATCGATTTCAATTGAATATTGAGTGGGAATGTGTCCTCGAAACCAAAGACAAAGTAAAAAAAGTCAAATAAACTGCAATGAACAAAGGCCCCACACTTGAAACAGAAAGATGTTAAACAATTTTGTTGTTGTTCCAGCATATTGTTCCAGCATGCATCTGTAAGTATCCAACAACAACAATGACATATGACCGCCTGCTCCTACATATACACAAACTTGTTTTTAAGAATTATCGCGTTTTGGCAAGTAATTAAAGTTCTAATACTGAAGACTATCTACTTGTGCTAAAGAGTTGGTAGCAATACTAAATCGAAGTACCTCGTGACTGAGATGCCATAAACTTCTGTCTCTATTGTAGATGGATGTCTTTATTACAGAAACAGGTACATTGTGTTTCTTGGCATATTCAATAGCATCTTCCCAACATTACCCGGAAGAAGGAATGCATTCTGGCTCAGCTGCACTTTTAGAAAGTCATCCCTTCATCCACCTCTTTAACATGCTTTGAGTTGCCTTTGGTTGATCCATAGGAACCACACGCCCTACATTATGAATCTCCTATTAAACATCCGAGCAGAGAATGGCACATGTATCTTTACAGAAGAAAACCCACCCATTCATATATATTTATGGTTGTAGTTGCAAATAATATTTCAAAAAAAGACCACGTAATCAACTTTGACTTCTATGAATTATAATAGAGAAGTCTCCTGATGTGGGCATAATATGGCCTAGTTGTATAATACTACTAAATGGAAAACTATTTGTAAATTTCTCAGATACTTACAATACTGTTTGATCATGAACCAAAGGACATTGAGGTCCATATAGAGATACTACATTCTCTTGGTTACAAAACATTTTTCTCACCAAAAGACATCTATGTGCAAAACCTTTATTGGATAAAAGTAAATAATTTACCGTTAGTTCGAATATATCAAGAACCTCCGTTCTAGGTTCAACTTTTGTTTGGTGATTTTTGGTCACCCAAGTTTGCTTTTAGTTTTAACTATACCAATTCAGGAAAAGATGCCGAGTGAGAAAAATGCGCATAAACATTTTTAACGACTATAACACGGTAACACACTTCATCAAAGCTGTTTAAAATTTACGAATTTTCAGTTAAATGGTTTTTACTAAACATGTGAACCTAAACAGAAACAAAAACCTCAAAAACTTTTACGGGTGAGTATAACCACACTTAAACTCGGTTCAGATAACCTAAAAAAACAGAAACAGAGACCCCAAAAACTTTTACGGGTGAGTATAACCATACCGAAACTCGGTTCAGTTAACCTAAAAATCAGTATGGTTTGTTAGTTAACCACTCACCTGGGAGCTTCTACCACATATATTTAATGATGTCGTATGCTGCCTTAAATACGGCGTCGTTTTGATCCTAAAATGATAATATATATAACAAAAAACAGTGTCACAACAAATTAATACTGAGTACTACAACAACAGCAGTAGGCCGATTCTAATATTTATCACGTTTAGCTGTGGTGAAAAATATACCTGAAATAACAACCTCAGTAAGGTGTGATCCACCTATTAGACTACTGAACCACCCTCCAAACCCATCTCTTCCACGACCATACGAAGGCGATGGTTCTATGAGCTAATGATACTCTCCCTCATCCTGCAAACAAAAAAGATAACAAAACCATTTCTGATTATATAACTTCTTATAACGTTATGACATTATGGCTTAGCATATAAGAAATTTTATTGGTGCGTAAAAAAACCTTTTGGATACACCGTTGATCATTTTTTAAACTGAAAAGCAGTTTCAAATTACTTATTATGAATTGATTATCATTAAAAGCAAAGCAGATTCAATACTTAATTTAGAAAAATATGAATTGAACGGTTTTATGTTCAATTATTTAAGGGTAGTCTGAATATGAAAATCTGCTATTATTTGTAACATAAAGCTAATGTTTCCGTAATATATGCATACATGGTTCACATAAACAGCTTTAAAGGGTGTTTGTTTGAGCTTTATTTTCGGGCTTATGAGCTTGAATGACACGGCTCGTATTATTCAGCTTATTTTCTATATATGAGCTTATGAGTAGAATATGGTAAATAAGCCCATAAGTTAGAAAATATGACAGAAAAAACTGTCGGTAGCATAAATATATTTATAAATTTTGAAAGAAGGTATAATAAATAGAAACTTACTCCTCCTCTAGCCATATGTATTGCTTGCGGGAACTTGATAGTTGCTTCATCGGAAAAGATATTTACTTTCCGTGCAGCAGGTCTCATGAATGGCAACATACATAATGTAGAATTTGGAATAATTTAAAACGACTGATGGTGTAGGTGTAACACCCCAAAACCGGGTTTTAGGTATTTTACTACAAGAATGCCATTGCGTAAGTTTGACTACGACTTTATAAGTTTGAATGTTTTACGTGATTGGTTAGTCAAACTATAAGTATAAATATCATGTAAATGGTTTTATAAAGTATTATGTGGCCCAAGTATTAGAGAAAAGAACGCGAGGGATCTAAGTTGCCAAAATCCCAAACTAGCACTAGAACCATCTTGTTTTAATACTAGAACAACCTTGTTCTAGCCTGCAGGGACCATTCTTGCCACAATTGCAAAGTTGTATTTAGAGGCTGAAATTACAATTGTGCCATTGGGCTTAGATAACTTAAGATCCAGGAAATTGCTATAACAAACATACGTGTTTGTGTGTTGGCTATGTCATGGCATTCACAGAATATTTAGGAGGGAAAATTATGGTTATCCTTAAGGCTAGAGCACTTATCAGGATGATGTTAAGGAATTTATAAAGAACATGTATGGATGATATGGTGTGCTCTTACAAATCTTATGATGATAGAAATCAATCTCAATCAAGGTAAGCAAGTGAATTTAGTTTTAATTCATGATTTTGATAGAAATTGGGGGTTTATGCTAAATTGATAATTAGATGAACCCTAGTATTAAATTATGATGAAACATGATTTAGACAATCATGTTAATGTTGGAGTATGTTTAGAATTGAGTTTAAAAGATTAGAAGAATTTATGTGATGATTAGAAGTTATGAAAATTTATGTTAATTAAAGGGGTGTTTGGCTAGAGCTTAAATTAACACCTAAATAAGCAAATTTGGCTTAAGGCCTGAAGAATAATGACCTAAACATGTCTAATAAGTTGCGATATAAGTTTGGTAAAGATTGGGATAGCTTATTATGGGTTTTTGGTCGTTTTGGACATGCTTATAAACTATACAACATAGTGTGCAGAAATTTGCACCAACTTTGAAAAATCATAGAAAAATAACCGTAGCTTCGTTGGAGATATGCCTTATATATCCGGAAAGCTAAAAGAGTCTACTTTCTAGCAAGAATATTTCCAGGTCATGAAAATAAGTTTAAATGGGTCAAAATCAGCTTAGTGCAGCGGGTTGCAGAAATTCTGCATAAAAAGAGAATCTTGTAAAAAGTGTTTAAGTATGAAATAAGACATTTTATGATTAAGTTAAGTTGTATAGACCCATTATATGTTAAGATACATGAGTTAGCAAGTTCTAATTGTATTAGTATGATTATATCATGGTTAGGTGCTCGTGGGAAGCTTACGGAACCTAATCAAGAGCAAAGGTGAGTAACGGATTTTCAGTTAACATGCTTAGCAGATTAAACGTGTTTAATATATATGTGCCTTGTCATATCTCAAGTAATATTTAAGTCAAGTATTCACATGACCTTAATGGTCAAATATGCAAGTCAAGTATCATGTTGACCCATGTGGTCATAATTAGTATCATGTTGACCCATGTGGTCATATTTAGTATATGTTGACCCGTGTGGTCATATTTAGTATATGTTGTCCCGTGTGGTCATATTCAGTATTATGTTGACTTTCATGGTCATATTATGCATCAAGTTGAACCGTGTGGTCATATTTAGTATATGTTGACCTGTGTGGTCATATTCAGTATCATGTTGACTTTCGTGGTCATATTCAGCATCAAGTTGACCCATGTGGTCATATTTACTATATGTTGACCCGTGTGGTCATATTCAATATCATGTTGACTTTAGTGGTCATATTTAGACCTATTGTGTCGTATTTAGTATTATGTTTGACTGTTAGGTCATATTTAGTATTATGGCGACCCGTTGGGTCATATTCAGTATATGTTGACCAGTTAGGTCATATTTAACATTATGGTAACCCGTTGGGTCATATTTAGTATCATGACGAACCATTGGTTCATATTCAGTATATGTTGACCATTAGGTAATATTTAGTTTCATGGCGACCCATTGGGTCATATTTAACTTAGCCTTAATTTATATATGAAAATTCCGTGTGAACAATTCCGGACTCAGAGCAGTTTAGTAATAAACTTAGTCTTAGTCAATCCTGTGTGGAATAATACTGCTTTAAGCACATTAATCAGTCCCAAATAGGGATAAATGCTTTATGCACTCACTTAGTGTATGCTTTACACACTCAGTCAATATGTGCTTTACGCACTCAACCAGTTATGCACTCTGTCAGTATGTGCTCAGCCAGTTATGCACTCAGCCAGTATGTGCTTCACGCACTCAGTTAGTATGTGCTTTACGCACTCAGACAATTATGCACTGCTTTACGCACTCATCCAGTTATGCACTCAGACAGTTATGCACTTAGTCAGTATGTGGTTTACACACTCAGATAGTTATGCACTCAGTCAGTATGTGCTTTACCCACTCAGCCAGTTATGCACTCAGTCGGTATGTGCTTTATGCACTCAGTCAGTATGTACTTTACGCGCTCAATATTATGCTTATGCACTCAACTAGTGTTTTTATATGTACTCAGCCAGTATATTGTTTTATGCACTCAATGTAGTCAGTTTGTATTTTATTTTATGATTCAGTTAAGTTTCTGTTATCACACTAAGTCTTATAGACTTACCATTCTCAGTTTCATGTTTTGCAGGTTTGTAAGATGAGACTAAGCTATGTGTTAGTTGGGGCGTAATGGGTTACAATGGTGCAGCTTGTGGGTTAGGTAATGAGCTTCTTATTTCCATTATTTGTTATCAGTTTGGAATGCCCCAAAGAAAGACATTATCAGTAACAAGTTTTTATAGTAAAAGTCATATGCTTTTCATAGTTATGATTTTTAAAGGGGCGTTTAGAATAAGTCCGTTTACATGTTAAAGTTACGCTTTCGCTTATTTTTATTAGCGTATACAGATTTTTAGACATGTTATGTATTATAAATGAAATGAGTTTTCAAAAAAAATATGGGCGTTTCAATCTTCAAGGTAGAAGACTTGTTTGACTTGTGTTGCGAGAATGTATTGATCATCTTTAGACGACTCACCATTTGCCCAGATTTGTGTCACATTGTTTCTAATGACAAAACGTTTGAATTTACGTCCTTCGTTGCTAGTGTCAAACCACTTAACTCGGAACAACACAACTTTGAACGACATATATGAAAACTCAAGGATTTCTTCAAGCTGACCATAATTCATTTCTCTGTCCTTGTCACCAGGCAAACAAATGCCGCTGTTTTAAGTTGTGCGATGTTCATCGCGGTTGTGCATGACAAACCTCACACCGTTAACTACGTAAGAGTTGACTGAGATTTGAGTCTGTGTTGGTCCACAAGCCAAAGCGAATAACTCGATGCTTGCGCTGACACCTGGGTCTTTGTCTATGTGACGTTGACGGATCTATGAAGAAGATAGGATTAGATAGAGAACACAAAATATGATATCGTTATTTTTATAGTCAAATACACACAATAAGTCTAAGTTTACCTACGACCCAAACCAGCCGGGGAATTATTCTTTCATGTCTTGGTTAGGAAATTCACTGAAAAATGTTCATGGTATTAAAATAAGTCGTCGAAAAGATAAGTTAAGAAAAAGTAGTTTCAAAGTAAAAACGTGTATCTCTTAAACTTGGCCCAGTACGTGTCGATTTCAGGATTGTTGTGAAGTACATACCATATCACTTTCTTCAATTCTTGATGATGAAATCGAATAACCGACCGTAAACCAATCGATTTACATAATGATCGGAACACCTAAAACTGATACGTTGGGGGAGGGCAATCCACATTACAGTTAGGATGATTAAATTTCATGGTAACATCCCAAAAATAATAAGAACTGAAAGTCAATGCTTCTTTTGCAACATAACCCTCCGCAATCGAACCTTCCGGCTTAGCTTTATTTCATACATAAACATTTCATTTGTACTAATTCATATTCGTTACCGAGGTAATCCTTTACCAAAAAAAAAATATCACTTTATTCGACTCATCCTCGTCAATCACAAGTGCTTCATCACCACATACAACCTCTTCCACACTTTTCTTATTTTTTTAAAATTCGTCAAACTTGCTACGAACTTTCATACTTTCCACATTACTCTCACCAATATAGAAAATACCGTCTATCGCGCTACTAACCTCATCAACACCAATATCTTCACCAGCATCTATGTAACACCCCAAGACTTGTTTTTAAGTATTTAATTATGAAAGGACCATTAGAATAGTTTTGACTATGACTTTAATAGTCTAATTAGGACCTTAAGTATATGTCTGCCAGAACCAATACGGCGTATTGGTAAGGGTGAATACAACGTATTGATATAAGAGTAGATATGAATATCATGATTAACGGAATATTGGAGTATTGGTAGTCTTTAGCATAGGATAGTCGTATCCATAGGTATGGATTTGTTCAAAGGAATCCTCCTAATTTGGCAAATCAGATGAGACCACCCGGTTTTAATCAACCAAATGTTCAAAACAACCAAGGAAACCAAAGCCGATATCAAGGAAACAATTTCAATTCGAATCAAAACCGTGGAAACAATTTCAATCAAAACCATCAAAACAATCAAGGTCAAGTTTATCAACCACCAACCAATCAACCACCGGTTTACCAAGTTCCACCATATCAAGCTCCTACGCCCCAAATTCAAGGTGTTTCGAAAACGGATTTTGAAAACTACGTCAAGGCAAATGATGCGGTGTTGAAGAATGTTCAAAATCAAGGTCAAAATTTGCAGAATCAAATGGCTAATGTTACGAGTTTGTTGACAAGTCTTTGTAATAATTTCAAAAATTTAGCCTCTACTTCGAATTCAGGAACTCTTCCAAGACAAACCGTAACTAACCCTCGTGAGTAGGGCTGTAAACGAACTGAACGTTCAGCGAACCGTTCGTAAATCGTTCGCCGAGAAATTCGTTTATGTTCGTTTATTTAATAAATGAACGAACACGAACAAGAATTTTGGTCCGTTTAGTTAAATAAACAAACGTGAACAAACACTTCGTTCGTTTATTTACGTTCGTGAACGTCCGATTATGTACGTCTGATTACGTTCGTTTATTTCGTTCGTTTACGTTCGATTAACATCCCAAATATTAAAGAAAATAATAAATTAATATATCAAGTATTTAAGGTCCCTAAAGTAATATAGTACTAACTCCTTATTAATTTCTCTTATATAAAACATTAAAGTTGAAATTGAAATTGACAAAAAAAAGTTGAAATTGATAAGTTGAAAGTGACAAGATGAAACTGGTCTTCTAATGAGCGGGAATTTTGGCGCCAATAATAGTCACAGTACAAGTAAATAACTTTTTTTATGCTAGATATTTTATTTACACTTGACATTTAAGGGTAGATTTAGATAAATTTTGTGTGACCCTCTCTACTTCTCTAGTATCACATTCAATGGCAGATCAAAATCAAAAACCTTTCTTTGACGACGTTTAGAAAGACGTTCTATATGAGTCATCGTGAATATTAACTATGATAATGATGTTGTTTAGATTTCCTTATGCAAGAATCGACTATGCGTGCTCATGATGCTAATATAGTAGTATGACTGTATATTAAGATCATATTTTGGGATAATGATTATATATATAAGATGATCATATGGATCGTTTAGAATAACAACTTTAGTTACACGTTCGTATATGTCCGTTTTCGTTTATATATGATCGTTTACGTTCATTTATGTTCGTTCATGCTCATTTATGTCCGATTTACGTTCGTTTAACTTATTAATGAACGCACATAAACGAACATGAACAAGTTCAAATTTAAATAAACGAACATGAACAACAATTTTGGTCCGATTATGCGTTCGCGTTCGTTTATTTGTTCGGCTAAAATTAAATAAACGAACATGAACATACCTCCGTTCGCGTTCGTCCGGTTCGTTTACAGCCCTACTAATCATCATTCAACGTCTTCATTTCTTTTTCTTCCTGAACACTCCTGGTAACGCCTTGCCAAATGATTTGAATCCACCTCTAAATTCCTTATGCATTTGTTATGTTTGATTAAGCAAGTCGGTTTGACGCTCGAAGAGAAGATCATCATCTTATTCAGAAGAAGTAGGAATGTCGTATTGTTGGTAATCGAGGGGTTTGAGAGAGTTTAGGTAGGTGGTAGGAGATGGGGTACTAGCACGAGAAGCACCATCATCCTCATCATTATCTCCTTGGCGAGATGAAGATCCACAGTTATGATGGGTGGATGTTGATGAGACAGAGTGACGGGCTTTTCCAAGATCACTTTGGGGTTTTTGTGTTTGTTTGAGAGCAAGTGGATGCATTACCCGATCAACAACATTGTAAATGCCACTGTCAAGATTGGGGTAGTGTTCCATGATGTGTCGATAGAGACAAGTTAAAAACATGCCATAAGGAATATTGGCAGTTGGATTAGATCGAGCACTTTCAATTCTTTTGACAAAGAAGTAAGCAAGATTGTATTGTTCTTTGGAAACAATACAATACAACATGTGAGCAAGACAAGCCAGAAGATGGTCCCGGTTGCCTCCTAGTCCGAACACATTCTCACGAATGAGTTCTTCCTAATGCCTCATGTCTTGTCTTAATTCTTTGGTAAGAATTTGATTAGGAGTGAGAACGACACTTTGGCTTTTGATGGTGCGGTTCAAATCGACACGTACAATTTAAAGAAATCAATGGATATCGTCGGGAGTAGGAAGATAGGTGTGATATGGTCCCTAGGTTTCTTGGGAGTATGCAAGAGATGCAAGATCCCATTCGTTTGTGAAAATGGCTTGACCATTGTATGGAATTTTAAGAATTTGACTGAATTGTGCGAGAGAGAGAGAGAGTGATGAATTCATATTTGATCATGAATGAGATTAGGAGATAACCGTGCTCATCGGTTTGGACTTTGACTTGACAATAAAAGTCTAGAATGAATCGAGGAACGATTGGCTCAATGATTTCTAAAAGACAATTGAAGCGAACATTGGTGAACATTCGCTCAATGCCATTGGATTTGAAGTAGAGTTGATCCACGACTAGACCCTCGTGAATGCAACAGTTTTTTATTGGTTTATAGAATTGAGCAATGATAGGAGAGAATCCGAGTATTTCGGATACTTTAAGGATATAAGATTTAGTGCAGGAGGTATCACCAACGGTTGCTCGAGGCATGTTTATCACCTAAACAAGACAACAACATAATAAAATATTACTACAAGTATAAAAGAAAATTTTGAAGACGACATATGTGGGACAAAGATTACTTCAACTTTAAAAATAAAAATCTAAGAAGTAATCTATACGCTCCCTAACTTATTTTTGACTCAATCTAGAGTGTCGAAAAGAATATATATTGAACTATATATTTCGACGTCTAGTGTAATCTTGTCAAGTATTGTGATTTAATAAATAGGGTGTAGATTATTTCTATCTTAGATTAAATTTCAAAAAAATGATCCAAACGCTCCTTTATCCACACAAGACTTGACTAAAATCGTCAAAAAATATACATTAAGTTGTATATTTTGCCGACTAAAGTGAGTTCATTACACATGATGTGATGAAAATGGAATGGTGTTTGTTTTGACTCAAGACCATGTTTTAAAATGTTAAACCAAACGCCCCTTTATTTTATAGTTTTTATCAAATGTATCAATATATATAAGAATTATATATCTTGATGACTTGTACAAGTTATTTACGTGTTTATACATGTGACTAAAGTATAGTGATGACCATTTAGACTCTAGACTATAATCCTAGGAGATGAACCAAACACCCCTTTATTTTTATAAAATTTCACTCATTGATTCGAAAAATATATATTGAGTCATGTATGCTTAGAAAAGTCATGTATGCTTTGATCGAATGGGTATTTGGAGGTTTGAATTTTGATGGTTTTGGGTGTGTGTTTTCGTCACAGTGGCTGTAGGGAGAGGGAA
>BQNB010191216.1:0-11716 GCA_026074375.1 Tanacetum coccineum | reverse complement strand
TAAGTGATCAAAGGAAAGGGTTTGAGAGGTTTTAGATCTGAGAAAACTTTGTGCAAAGAGGTAAGAAAATCTGTAGAAACAGTCCATTATTTATAGGCAAAAATAATAATTTTTTATTTGGGCGGTCCCCTTAATTATACAAGGGCGATCCCCTTAATTATACAAGGGCGGTCCCCTTAATTATGGTCGGTCCCCTTAATTAATTAAGGGGGCCGCTCATTTTTCAAACGCTCATTTTTTTTTCCTTTTGTGGGGAAGATTTTTCTGGAACTTTCTAGCCGTTATTAGGTAGAAAATTTGAATTCAAAATATTTATTTTGAATAAAAAAATTCTTATAAATACAAAAATATTTAGTATATATTTTTAAAATATTTGTCCCATTTTATAAATGTAAGGTTTGGAAAAATAAAAAATTTCTTTGATCATTCAACAAATTAAAGTTTGTTTGTTCCTACCTTTAGTGATTTACGTCGGGTGCGAACTTAAATTTATTGTTGAAGAAAACTTGAGATGTCGAAAGATGTTGACGAATTGATGATTTGTGATTACGAGTAACTCAAGCACTTTACGTTATGTGTTATAAGTTACATGTTTGTCATCACCAAAACATGAAGAGAATGTATAGATTAAATATCGTAATATTTCTACCAACACCTGGCATCTTCATATCTTTTGAATTCTTCAAAAGCAGCTTTCATTTTTTCCTCGCCCGTTACTTGTGCTTGAAGGGTAGATACCTGTTGGGACAGCTGATTGTTGCTAACTTAGAGGTCCAAGAACTGGACGCGGAGACTTTCCAATTCCTTAGCGAGTTCCGCATTCTTAGCCTCCGCGGCCTTCTTCATGTCTACCTCGGCCTCAAGCAGGGTCTCTAAGTTTTTTGTCCGATTATGAAGGCCATGCACTTCCGCTTCCATAGCCCTGAGGGATTTAATTTCTTGGTCCAGATTTTTTATCTCTTCTTCCCTCGCTTGGATTTTTCAATCCCGTCTGGCTATCTTGGCTGTGGCTTTCAAATCTTAGCCTCAGTTGAGAACCCATAGCCACCTGCCGTGCCAGGTTTATGTTATACTGGCTCAGAAAGTAAGTACTAGGCAGGTGGCGCAATTCAAAAAAGTACCTCGGTGGTACTATGTAATCTACTATGTCATGGCACGCCTCCGGGGTGTCTAAGCGGCAATTGTTGGTCACGCCCCACCCCGGCTGATAGATACCTCCCGGCGACCCGTCCATGGATGGGAGGGAGGTCGATTTCCCTGACTCCGGACTCTCCGCGGTGAACAAACCTTGCACCTCCGCGACAGCAACACCTCCGGTGGGGATCTCGGTGGCCGTTTTCCTGGAAGATCTGCATTCACATTTTGAGGCACATGTGATTTGTTTAGTATGATTACACCTTTAAAAAAACCAACAACAAAAAGATGCTCTTAAACGAAGAAAACATTAGCACCGGATCACTTACTGGGCAATGTCTCGCTCGGGGTGAGGTTGCGGTCTCTCTTAAAAAAGCGGATCTGGATCGCTCACGCTCTTCGTAGCAGTAGGAGCGCCCTGTGTAGTAGGGGTGGCAAAGGTGGAACCCGCATCTAACCCCCATTGAAGCTAGGTACTTCCCTCCGAAGGTATTCTGTGCAGGGCGGAAGGCAGAATGATCCTTCCTTAACACCTTGGGCGATGCATTGGCTTCAGCCTCATTATTGCCCCTTTTGCGGCGCCTTTTATTCACAGGGGGCCCCAATGCGGCCACCTCCTTCTCCAGACCTGGTTCTCGAATAACCTCCGTAGTCGTTACATTTTCTGCAGGAGGGATTTCATGTGACGCTCCGTCCTGGACTTGATCTTCTATCCCACCCCTCTTAGTAATTCTTTGGGGAGAGTCTTCGTCGGCAAAGTCCAACGGTGATTTCTCTAGGGCGGGAGGTGTCCTGAAGGATCTTGACTCTATAGCCGTGTCCTCCATATCTATCACACGACTTGTTGTGGCAGTCAGTAGAGACACCTCGTGGGCGGCACACGGTCGAGTCCCGGTCTTCACCTTGGTAGGATTCGGGGCACTGATCAAGTTGAACAAGTCCATCTCTGCATGCACACAGGAATTGTTAGTTTATTTTCACGAATATGCAATGCTAAAAACAGTTTAGAAACACCCACCCCGGTCATCGTCATAGAGAAATGTGGGGTACACGTTGTCCCCCAGTACGTAGCTCCGACTCAGCCCAACTAGGCATAATAGGGCTTCTGGTTGTTTTTGGATAAGGGTACGGCGTGTGTTCAATGTTGTTACATCCGTCGGGGAATAGGAGCGTACTGGTGGCATCCCATCCTTTGGAGCATTTGTGCGCCATTCCATGACGGTTGGGAATATCCTCTCATCTATCCAGAAGAATCGATTGTTCCAGTTCTTCAAGGAGTCAATGGGCTTTGTATAACACTGTGGGATGTTCTTCCCCGGTCATTTGCTAAAGTACATCCATCCCGATTTGTAGGAAGGGACGTAGAAGACATGAAATAAGTTCAGTGTGGGATTTATGTTCAGGACACGGCAGTTGATTTCAAAGTGACTCACTTTTGCCGCACCTATCACTGACAATTGTGAAAGATGAATTTGGTAATGACCAAGGACGTCGAAGAGGAATTGTGAAATGGGAATACAAAAGTTTTCAAATTCAAAAAACTTGCTGTAAACACCGACTTTGCCCTCCGAAAACTCCACGATGGGTTCCTCTGGGCCAGGCAACTCAGGATACAAGCTCTTTGGTATGGTGAACTCTAAAAGATATTCTTGGGAGATGGTTGATACGGCGTCCTCAAGTTGTATTGTATCCCTAACCATTTTTTAATTAGTTCAAGAAGGGGCGTGGTGTACTAACCTGCGGTGATGGGATTCCGTGGGAATAAATGACTTGTGTGGCTGTATGTGTAAAAATGGTGGTTCGATTTGAAAGATGTGAAAGCATAAACAGTGGTCGCTTGCCCTATTTATACTATTTCCTCGATAGTTGTGCCTAGTTGGATGATTGACATGTGTCCCCCACTAAATTTTTGGATGGTTAAGATTGAGGAGATGAAACGGTTATGGGCCCACGTGTCTCATCATTCAGCCGTTTGCGCCGTTTCTTAATAAATGGGTCCTATTATTGCGTTGCGGAGCTCAACAAACGGTTCATGAGTGTGCGCGTTTCATGATAGCGTCTTTGGTAGTCTAGCAAGACATGATGACGTATAGTATGGACCGGCCCGGCCCATTCATACTATTATGGGCTTGTTAGTTAATGATGGACCTTCGGCCCATCCATGGTCCGTGGTCGCGACTTGGACCTACGGGTCGCGGCTACCAGTACATGGACCTTCGGCCCATTCATACTATCACAACGACTTGGACCTACGTGTCGCGGCTGCCAGTGCGTGGTCTATTGCCACGATATCTCCACGAGCTATCTTTAGGAAGGGATAATCTAATTAAATAAGAGATATGCTTTACTTATTTAAATAGGTTAGGATAATCCTGAATCACTACTTTATCGGCTGCGTCTTGGGCCGAAAGATATGGAAACCCTAAGGGTTATTTAGCCTATAAAAGGAACGCAATTCTCATCAATACATGTATCTCACAAAAACCCTAATTACATACGATTATTCCCCAAGATTATATACTTACTCTCACGCCGGAGTCCAATCGTGGGATCCGCTCCCACGATAAGGTTAACGGTGTTTCATTCCTTGTGCAGGGTTCTTCAAAATTCACTTGATACAAGAACAAGGCGTAACATACCCGGATAGTTGCCTATTCGGACCAAACAAGACCCGACCTAACTTTTGCATCAACAATGTCAATACACGCATAAAAACTCGAAGACTAATCAAACAGCTAGTAACCATTGAGATAGCTTTCTGTTAACATAAAAAGCAATACGTAACATTTATCCAAAAAAAGCAATACGTAACATCTTTCCACAATGCTCTTATAATGCTTTTATTTTAGAATAGGCCACAAGCTTCCATAGCATTTACAACATCAACAACTTTCCACAATTGTACGTCAATACACCTTTCAAAGTTCAAACTATGGCCTTTTTGAAGAGGCTAGAAGGAGAGCAGTTAGATTCTCGGCTTTGGGCTGTAAAGCATGCGTCTATTAGGCTTAAAGAGATACCGAGAATCGTACATAGAGCGAAACATATCCACCAAAAAAGGAAATTGTAGTGCAGCAAATATGATGACCGGGATGGCAGCAAATATGCTCATAAGAATTGGAACCCAACTCATCCTATTTCGATATATCACGAAGAAGCTGGTAGCAAAAGTGACCATCATGGATGCTACAGATATAAAAAGGGTTAGTAGACCTATCATCAGCTTTCGTGGTAACGAGTACATGAAATCACGTTGATTATGATGAGATGTGATGATAGATAGAAATACTAGAAGTGAAGTTGATGAGGAGAATAAGGATATAGCGTCTGCTACTACAAAAACTAAGAAACTACTTTCATGAATGAAAATAGGCATCCCGTTTTCTTGATTGTAGCCACCCGGAACTGTAAATGCTACTGCAAATGCTACAGTAACTATAAGAGTGGCTACCAACATACAATCTTTCATCCATTTTAGTCCTTGGGAAACCAAATCTTGGTTTTTCTCAGAGAATAACTCGTATGGCGTTCGGCCATCTTTGTTAGTCGCATCTCTTAAAGAAGGTGGCACCATTCTCTCTACTTCCTGCAACACAAAAATTATAGGAATAACATTAGTTATTTATTGTTTTTCGGGGAAAGTTACTTACTGTTCCCCTAATAATACAAAGGTTGCGTGAAAAACAAAAACGTACTTTTCAGTATTCATTGTTGCAAAAACATGTTAATCATTGATTCTGATTAGAGTTGGATTAAAGGATTAATAATCAAGAAGCATATGTAATTAGGCTCTAAAACATTAGAATAATGTCTAAATAGAATACTCGTGGAGTCATGTGAATAGAGATGTTTAGGGAGACATATTTAACTACCTTAAACCACAGTAACTCTCGTTGCATTATCAGAGATGCTCCTGACAAATTACGAAGTTGCATTTTGTTTGAGGTTATCCCAACATAATGAAGAATATTATTGTTATGTTTGTCTTTGTAATTGAGTAGTCCATGCTTTCTTGGGCCTATCTCATACAATAGATTGTAGATACCTTCTTCACGATTCATAATAGCTATGTGAAATATACTGAGGCCATCGTCATTTACCTTCAGTAATTGATCGGGACAGGCTCGAATGAGCTCAACTACAAATTTAGTATTTCCCAGTTCAGCAGCAACGAATAGTACTCCAGAAGGATTTTGGAACGTTCCATCATCATTAACAGTCCCTCTGACTATGCGATCAATATCCAACTGATCAGGGTTTTTAACAATAATATCCAAAATAGCTTTTAGTAAGTTCAAGGCATGAGAATCCTTTTCAGGAGGTCCCACCTTCCAGTGCATGATTGTTGTAACTGAAACCAACAACCCAAATACAACTAAGAAGCCCAAAAAAAGTAGTAATAACCAAGTTAACTATAACTACATGATCGAACAGATATACTTACCTGGATCGATGATTTTCCAAAGTATATTCCGTTCTTTCATACTAAAAGCGTCAGGCTTTCGAGCCAAAGCATCAAGTACGTGCCAACAATAAGCTGGGTTATAACTTGTTACTTCAGGGTGATCCGTCAAAATTTCTAGTGCAATATCTACAATTTATATATTTGAAAATCACTGATGACGGAATATGATATGACAATCACTTCAGCTATATATGTGACAGTTGTTACGAATATCTATAGTATATTACTCGTAGTTTTTACTCAATTGATTAATCTAATTAAAGTTCGATGATCTGACAATGAGAAACATAAAAGTGCTTACCAAACATATCAGCCTTAACACAGAACACGAACACTGAAGCCCGATCACCATCCACCCAACCAGTCATTTTCTTAGAAACGTCATAGAGATGCCTTGCGAAATCATTATTTCCATACGAAACACTTACACACAATGCAGATACTGTTCCGTGACCAATATCGATAGTCTGTAGGCCCTCATGCTTATTCAGCATTACACGGGCCATTCTGGTAGTTCCGGCTCCTGCAGCTACACGCAAACAGGTATCACCAAATTTATTCACAAGTTCCAGATCCTCCTTTTCCATCATATTCACTATATTCTCAACAAAATCTTCCATCATCTTGGTGGGCTCTGCTGATGCTGCAACATGAAGAGGCGTTTCATAACGGTCATTGATAGCAAAGCGAACCAATTCTGGGCGTCTGTCAAGAATGACTTTAGCAGATTCCCAATCACCGGCACATGATGCTTCATACAATGGGACACATATCTCAAAGTAATCTTCTCTAGGTCCTTCAATAAAGTAACAATTACAGAAACATGTTACCAGTGCACTCTTTAATTACTTATATCCAAAATTGAATGCAGCAAGATATATTTATATTTGAATGCATGGAGATCCTCTTGTGTTAAATGAAAATGATAAATTAGTCCCTTAATTCTTGCTATATATAAGTATGACGCTTTTTCATTCTATAATTTATGTTTTTTTTTAACTGGCCAAAATATATTATGTTCGTTCAAACATGAGAGGATCTAAATCCCTACTTATTAAACCTATGAGTTTTGATTAGTTTGAACAGTAGTGATGTCAATTCGAGTTGAACTCAATCATTTTTTTACACATGTAAACTGATCAGGTTATAATTATGTTACCATTCATGAACATACTGATTTAAAATTGTTAGTGCTAACTGCTAAGTTAAAAATAGGGATGTGCGGCCGAATTTTCATGTATCGAAGAAAAATATACCATTGAGTAGATCTGCGCAGGGTTGCTTTCTAGTACGTGGCAGCGTTGAAGTGCTTGGAACGTTAATTACATGCCCCTGGCTCATGGTATTCAAGCTAGTTGTAGAGCCCAAGTATGCTATTTACTGATCTGCAAAAGTGCCAACTTTAATTAGCAAAAACCAATCACAACATGTGTAGAGTAATTGATGCATCTAAATGTACCTCAAAAATACAAAGTTAGTGCTATCCCAAGATTGTCCTCAATAACAGTTTCATTTTGGCACTATATATATGCACTTTGATTCAGGAGCTGATTTATAACTGATTTGATGACCCTAATGGAAAATTGAATTATGTTTAGGGTGTTAGATTAACGTGGCTTCCACCTGCCGTACGAGAAATAAAAATAAATCATAGATTCCTCCTCTCCCCTTGTGTGCCGCGCGCCATCTTTCAGTTGACAATGGTGATGGGATAATAAAAAGACCATTACTATATTTAGAATGAATACATAACTAGATGAGTCAAATAATTTAAAACTACAACTGGTTCATGAGTTGAGTACTCTACCATAATAAGATTAGTTTTCTTTGTAAAGATTAGGAGAACTGAAGTATAGTTTTTGTCAGTTCATTCATTGTTTGTAATGTAGCTATCTGCATACTACTGTCGCCAATTAAAATATTATCATATGTTCTCAAAATATTCTTTAAAAGCATTGTACCTTATGCATAGACAACCATGTAAATTGGAGAAATATGGCTTTTTGCAATTTGGGTTGGGAAACTGTTATTAACCGGCCGATAGTTGCAGGAATTTTCGGTGACTTTATATTTGTTTCGGGTACCTAATATGTTAGTATGGAATCGAATTGATATCATGTACGTTGAAGCCAAACACAACAGGACGGAACAGGGGGTTCCCGTGGGGTCCCGGGACACACACACACACACAAAAGTTGTGGCAACTAGTGTAAATGTTATAGATTTTATAGGTAAACCGGCATTTAACTATAAATCATTTGACATATCCTCTTCTATTTTTTATAACTACAAATCACTATTCTATACTGTAATAATGCCGGCATTGGCTCACTCTGCGTATCCATATTTTCATGCTTTCATAAAGAGATGCCCCGAAGTCAAAGGACAAGAGTGAACTAGAATTCAATAAAAAGTAAATAAGTGTATGTTGTAACTATTTTCATCTACCAACTTTCTAATTGCTAAAGAGAAGTTTAGATAATAAGAAAAGTTCATACTCACCACCTTCAGGAGAGGAAAAAGAACTTTGGCTATGCCTGATATCCAACAACTCTTGTACCATACTTTCAATTGCATCTTTTTGAATTGGAGGGTGTCTATATGGTCTAATATTAATTGGTAGGGTGCCTTCCTTTAGTGGAATTTTGTGACCATGGCTCCTAAATGTTGGTAGTTCCTTTGGAATAGCAAAGACATCAGCATACTTTTCCAGTAACGTCTTAAGCACAGTTGGAGCTGATTGAATGCCTGGATTTGTAGCACTGACTCAGGGTAAACACATAACACCATTGAAGACAACCGGGCTTGCTTATTGACATTCTTACTCACTTGTTTCCCTTGTAATCAGTGTAACTCTTAAATTGATTACGTAGCCCTTATACACAAATCTCATCTTAAGCTCTTGAAAGTTGCAAGTAATATCACCTAATGTTGACAACCACTTAATTCCCAATACCATTTCACAGCCCCTTAAAGGTAATACCATCATATCTGCACAAAATTCCTCATTTTTCAGTTGCGATTTGACCCTGCACATACTATTACTCACCATATGATTCCCATTAGCCACAGTTACTTGTAAGGACATGTTTTCTTTATTTGGCGCCCTCACTTTCTTGCAATTTCACAATCAATGAAATTATGAGTGCTTCCTGAATCAACAAGTATATGGATCTCATACTAACCAATATGACCAATCACTCTCATTGTCTGAAAGGTATTTCTACCCGTCAAAGCATTCAATGAGATGTGAGGTGTAGTCTCTTCTTCACTTCCTAACATATTCGTCACATCAGTTAATTGACAATCTCTATCTTCCTTAAGAAATCACTTAAGAAATGAGATACGGTTAACCAAACTGCTAGGCAAATCGAGATAGGAAGGAAGAACAATTCACGAAACAGTTTGATATCAATTGATACGAACCTATCCCCTACTAGGCTCGCATCGGTTTAAAAGCTAAGTGTAGAACTCACTCCAAAAAGCTAGCTTATAGGAGGAGGGGACACCTAGACATTATGAACCACCGACCAATCCCATACTTGGCCGATGTGGAATCGTAACAATACCCCACCCTTGAAGAACCAACGTCCTCTTTGGACCTATCCCATGCCTAGGCTCGTATCGGTTCATAAGTTAGGTGTAGAAGTCACTCCAAAAGCTAGATCAAAGGAGGAGGGAACACCTAGACTCTATAAACCATCAACCAATCCTATAATTGGCCGACGTGGGATCGTAACATTTCCATTGCATAAACAGATTTGTACATATAAATGGATAAATCAAAGGATCAAATATGAATATTAGTTCTTAATAAAAGTATTTTGTTAATGAAAAAATTAGCGTGACTCAGTCGGGGTTGTGCCTTAAAGTTCCTAGCTATATCAAGTTATCAACATGTGTTTTAGTTATTCACAAAGTAACGAAAGGTTATTATGATATAATGATATTGTATAAATTTGTCAGCGTTAAATAACGAGCTTATATTGTATAAATTTGTCAACGTTAAATAACGAGCTTTGTCGTGAGAGTAAAGTGGATGCGAAATTTAATTATTGTTTTTGTTTTTAGTATTTGAATATTGGTCGGAGAAGATGGTGGTTGCCGGAATATTACCAGAAAATGGTGGTTGTCGGAATACTTGTCGGAGAAGATGGTGGTTGTCAAAGTATGGTGGTTGGTGGAATTACATAAAAATGATGATATGGCAAGTATTTATTAGATACGGTGGTTTTCATGTGTCTATTAGGTGGGAAAAGATAAAAAACAATTTCAGACTTCAGGACCAATCATGTAATAAGAAAAAGACAAAAATCGTAAAACTAACGGGTGTTATTTTGAATTTACCAACTACCCAGAATACCCTTCACTCAATTCATAACTTTTTTCAATAAAAATATTACAGTACATTACTTTTCTCTCTCTTGTTGCTTTACCCGTATCATCTTCCTCACCAACTTGGGTCACCCCCTCATCCCTGCCATTATCACCTTACAAACCAAAAATCATTATATTCACAGCTGATACTCTTCACACGGCTAATTTATGTGTGGCACGTGTCACATGTGGCCAAGGCATAACTCCGCCCTGATGACATTGTATAAATTTGTCAGCGTTAAATAACGAGCTTATATTGTATAAATTTGTCAACGTTAAATAACGAGCTTTGTCGTGAGAGTAAAGTGGATGCGAAATTTAATTATTGTTTTTGTTTTTAGTATTTGAATATTGGAACCTTAGTTATAAAATTTCAAAAAAATTTATGAACTTAAGTAAACATATCAGTTTGCATGGTTTTTAGTAATTTTATAAATTTACTAAATACCTCATAAACTATGCACCCATATACTTATATATCTTTTTGAAAAAAACAAAATATAAATATACGTATGTTTTATTAATTATATATGTCTTAGTCTTAACTACACATAAAACATTACCTCATTTCTTGAAAACTTGGGTGTATTTAGTTGGCGAAAAATATTCAATTTTTCCAAAAAAAAATTCATTTGAAAATGGAAAAACTGAAAACTTGTTTAGTCACATTTTTTCTAATATTTAAAAAAAAGAAATTCTCATTTTCCAATTTTATGTAAAATAATAGAAAATCTCATTTCACCCATCTATATTTTAACAAGGAAAAATGCAACTCCATCAAAACATTTTTTCAAAAATCTCAACTCTTCTTTAGAGAAAAAAACCATTCCCTTCCTTAGAAATTTAGAAACGAAAAAACATGAAAAAATTTCTCCAACTAAAGGTGTTTAGTCGTAGAAAATTTTTCATGTTTTTTTGTTTCTAAATTCCTAAAGAAGATAATGGTTTTTTTTCTAGAGAAGAGTATGGAATTTTGAAAAACCTGTTTAAATGAGAGTTGTATTTTTCCTTTTTAAAAAATGAAAAAAAAAATGAAGAATAGTAAAATGTGATTTTCTATTTTTCTATATAAAATTAGAAAATGAGAATTTTGTCTTTTTTAAAAAATATTGAAAAAAATGCGACTAAACAGGTTTTCTGTTTTTCCATTCTCAAATGAAAAATTTCCTAAAAAAATGGAATATTTTTCCCCAACTAAACATACCATAAAGTTCTTTAAAAAAAGTAAAGTAATTGGTCTAAATTACCCTCCTTAATACTCCTACTTTAAAATGAAAACTTAAATGAAAAGAAAGCACACGTTCACTTTAAAATGAAAACTTAAATGGAGCTTTAACGGAACTTAACACTAGGGGTGATCATATGTCCAAGACCGGACCGGACCGGACTGAGGACCAAAATGGTCTGTATTGCCGGACCGCGGACTGGACCGAAATGGTACGGTCCGGTCCGGGTCGGTCTTCGGTCCGATCCGGTCCTACACGGCATTATCATCGGGTTTTTGGTCGGACCGAACCGGACCGACCGGACCGAAGACCGAATTGGTCCAAAATCCCGGACCGCGGACCGGACCGAAAAACCTTCGGTCCGGTCTTCCGGTCCGGTCGACGGTCCGGTATGCTCACCCCTAGTTGCAACTACAGTGCAAAAGTTGATGCTCCATAGTATATAGGTTAATAAGAGACATGGAATCTCATTATGTAATCACAAAAACCACAATCAATAATGTATATATTTATT
>BQNB010191214.1:0-11717 GCA_026074375.1 Tanacetum coccineum | reverse complement strand
TTTATATTTTGCCGACTTAACAAAAAACAACACTTTAACGGGTAGTGTACCCGGTCGGTGGTAGATTCGTGGTAAGTAGGATGTCAAACACTTAAAGCGAGGTTAAATCTCTCAATTTATTTATATTTTGGTTATCTAATCTAAGTTAATTATAATATATGTCAAACCTATGCTAATCCTATGTTAGTTCTAATCCTAATTCTAACAGGTAAAAAGGGGATTTCAGCCTGAGAGACTGGCACGAGTTTATTGGTGACTACAATCAATTCAAGACACTTTAACCCACACAAGCAAATTAACAGAAGATAAAAGAGCGGTCGAGCCTTATGATAGAAAACTGTATTAGCCATCATTAATCCAATTAGAACATTGGCTTGTTTATTCAGTTCAATGATTACTTATCTCGAAGAGGCATATCATTCTTAGACTTAGGCGGGACTTCATCCTAAGACCAAGACACATTAATTCTGTCACGATTAAAGCATCCGCATAAAGCATCCTTATTACCTGATTATAATATATCTTAGGGATTAAAGCAATGGTGATCTTGTTAAACCCTAGCTCATAGAGACTTTACCCACTTACTGCTTAATGGTAATTTATACACTAGTAGTCCACTTGTCTAACTATCCAATGGAATCAGAACATTACTTGTTGAATTATCTAGATTCACCTACTAGTGAACATGTTCAATAAACCAAAGGCAATTTCCGTTAAGTAGTTAAGCCAGAAGCCTATCCTTAGCACGATTTTAGAAGGACAATACTTGTGATCCTATGGTTCTAGATGTATAAATTACTATATGGAGAGTTATCCCGTCATCTAGATTACTTGGTCCGTATCACTAGATCTAGTTGATTGATAGGTCGCATACGAAAGCACGTAAACAAGTATGAATTGATAAACATAAATAAGCATACAACCATAAATTAAGCAATCGAGATATAAACAAAACTAAACATTTAGATCTTCATAATAATGGCTAATACCCGAAGGTATTAGCCTTCAAACATCATAATTAATACAAGAGTAATTGTTTTAGCCAAGGTAAACTAACTGAGTTAATGAATGATACCAAAAATGGAACGATTACAAAAGTATAAGAAACTACACGTTGTCTTCTATGGATTGGAATACGTTACAAGACCTCTTCTGCATTTTTTCTCTTCTGAAATTTGACTTTTATGGTTTAGGTATCGAGAATATGATTTAGCACACTTAAAACTTATTTTTGAGTTTTCTATTTATACAGTCTGGAAGTCGTTTCGATACGACGTATCCAAGGGATTAGATACGGCATATTGGAGTTTCTTGGATAGGGACCACGTTTGATATCTTCCAGAATATTCACATACTATATTTCCAATACGGCGTATTTGTCTTCTGGATACAGCGTATTGATCTTCTTTCCTTTGTGGTCTTTGGTGAGTGTAGGCACGGATACGCCGTATCTTCCTTGATGGATACGACGTATTGGTCTTCAGAATAGTAATCTTCAAAATATCTTCATTTAAGCTCCAGAATGCGCGCCTTTTGCTAATATTCACCAAGTACTCCATAATTACTGCAATTCTCAAATATAAACTATTAAGTAATAATTCTTTGCAATAATTATACAAAATTGGTTAAATACATTGGATAAATGATGCTATAAAATAGACGTTATTTGATGTCATCAATGTCGTACGAACCCTAGCTCATAGAGTATTCTTTTGTCCAAGTGGAATCATTAAATCCATGTTGATTTGATGTTATTAGATTACTTGTGGATCAAACGATGATTGAAAGTAATTATGTTTTTAGTGAGTTGTATTTTGAGTGTTTTTAAGTCTTGAAACTATACAGGATTTTACAACTCTTGATAAAACCAGGAAGACAATTGAATGTTTCATGGGATTTTACAAATCAAAGAGATCAAGCGTATAATTTACTTTAGCAAATTTGAGTTTTTAACCTTAGTTCAAGTGAATTAATTTTCCTTTTGAGTGTGTTAAATCGCCTTGTAAAGGAAGTTGATAAATCGCTTTATAAAGGAAAAACTATTAATTCGAATTGGCTTAGGACACTTGCTAAATCGCCTTGTGAAGGAAAGATATTAAATCGCCTTGTAAAGGAAATCTGTTAAATCGCCTTGTCAAGGAAAGCTGTGAAATCGCCTTGTTAAGGAAAGCTGTTAAATCGCCTTGCAAAGAACGGTTGATAAATCGCCTTGCAAAGAGAGGTTGATAAATCGCCTTGCAAAGAAACAAATCCTCATTCGCGTAAAACCAGCGGCTAATCATCAGGTGAGAGGGAAGTAAATTGTTGTTAAATAAAAATCAAGAAACAAATAGATTAAGCCTAAAGTACAAGTTGCTAGACACTTTTTCCCGACCGTTACCATGATAAAGACACAACTATTTACAACGTCTTGATCATCGATCAAAAACAACAACCTAAGTTGGCGTTCCCGTAACGGTCAACTTCCCAATCATCCCAAACTTTACATACTCTACAAGGTAAGTGGTGATATCTTCCACTTTGTACAATACTCTACATCGTTGATTTTTTAGACGTATCAACGAATAATCGATCCTTCGTGTAATTCCTTCGGTAATGCTCTTTGCGAAACGATTATCTTCAAACTTTCTTTCTCTTTTTTTTTGTTCTCATTTTTTTGATTTTTTTTGCTAACTATACTTCAAATCTCGGTGTAGTTTCACCATCTTCACGATCATAATAATTCCGGATAATTCCTTTGATAGTTCCTTCGTTCTTCGGATTCACCATTAATTGTGATGGTAGTAAAATCACATGAGTTTTGACTACTAATATACATTCCCATTTGCAATGTGCAAATTTCCAACCGCACCAAAGATAGAAAATGACACAAGACTCAGGAAATACAAACTTTACACTTTAAGCAACTAGCAACTGTAAATTAAACTTAATCTAACAGGGTAGGTTAAGGTGTAAGGGTGTAACGAAACAAATAGTTGGTGTAATTCCTAAAGGATTGGCTCTACGGGTTTTTCTAATGGATCTTCACTCTAAAGATGAGAGTGGAAAAGGGTTTAAATGGGAGGTTAACTAACCGGTGTAGTTAGTTAATAAGCAACATGTAAAGGCGATTTGGGTGTAATCCTAAAATTTACCAATTTAAACAAGTTACTCCAATTAAATCCATAATACTCATTATTGTGGTCTCGAGTGATATACCAAGCCAAGTTCTAAAGTCTACAACATCACCGGCACACTCATATTTTGTGGAATTTGGGTAAACATTTAGAAACAGAAAGGTTAAATCCTCACAATATCTAACAAGGGTTATTGTGTGCGGGTTATGTAACATGTAATTTCACAAAAGTATGCTTGAATTTTTTTTAAATTTGAGCATAATTTAAGCATTTTAGTGTGAAAAATAGGACAAGTAAACATTCTAATTCCATCCCCCACTTGAATTATACAACGTCCTTGTTGTATAGATAAAACATTAAATACATGAATTTAAAAAGAATTAGAATGAGAAACTCCCCTGATATTTGCTCGGTAGATTCTCTAAGTTGCGTTTATGAGCAAGATTGTGTGCTGAAAAGGCGTCTGAATCCTAGCACGAACAATATACACATAGAATTCTAGAAAATATGCATTCCACCAACTTTGTCGATATTTCTTTCACGAGGTCTTGTATAAAATATAGGAAAAACATGTGCATTCCTATCTTGGTACCTATGGTTAATTTAAACTAAATTAAACAAAATACGGGCCAGTCTGGCAGATACGGCGTATCAGTTTAGTGAATACGCCGTAATCCAGAACTGACAATAATGTTTTTAAAATGCAATAAAAAATAAAAACAGATAACGTCCAGACAATCAATACGCCATATGGTATGGGGCGGATACGCCGTATTGATGTCTGAGAAGACAGATTCGATAAAATTAAATAACAATCCGGGTTGTCTCCCGGGAAGCACTTTTGTTTACAATGAAGACTTTAAGTTAGACTTGTCTTCAGCTTCTCTTCATTATTTGGTGCGCGTCACCTTCGATCCATCTTACTTTTTCTGAAAAATATCTTGATAGATATTGGACATATTATCTTTGTTTCTTTCACAAATATCATATTCATAACTCCTTATAGCAATATAGTCTTCATTGGGTCCAAGCGAGTACTAAATAGCTTCGAACTTTTCTGCTTTGCACCTTCTTTTGTTAGGTTGCTCATCGATAGAATTAGATGTATTGCTATATTTGCGCTTTGTCTGACTTTGTTTTTTAATATCACGCACTTTATAGGCCTTGAAGAACGAATCAGTAGCAGTGTTGGACGGGTTTTCATATTTAGAATCCTTCAATACATTATTGCTTGAAACACTGTTATCCACATATCTCTTATTCCAATTTCTATTCATCCATGAGTAAATTATTACCGTTTGAGTGCTTCCATCCACTTTCTTATGGTTTTTGAATGATGAGTTTACGTTTGATAAGAATTCGAGTGGATCAATACCCTAGTTCTCTCATTCGTCCAACATTTCATCTTCTCCATCTTATGATTCAAGATAGAATTTACAGAAGTGATTTTTTCGTCTCCCTCACTAATCCACCATTCTTTAGCATCATCGGCCAACGAGAGAGGAAAGATTTTCATTCGTAGTTGATGGGAATCTGCTCCAGGAACGTAGATCAAATCAACCATTTTAAGTATCTTAGCAATGTGATCTACCATGTCTTCATTATATGTTCCGCAATACATGTTCTTTCTCAATTCCACCAAAAATTCCTTGCTTAGTTCAATGTTTATGTCGTTACTAGTGATAGAAAGATTTGATTTAGTTGGAGCTTTTTCCATGTTATCAAATAGAATTGGTTCAACCATGACTTCTTGTAGTTCCTCCTTCAATCAACTAACTCTAATAAGTTCTTCCTGTAACAAGGGTAAAAATATCAGCATGATTTGCTCTGAAGAAAGATAGAAAAAATTTGGCACGAAAATCAAATTAGGAAAACAAAGATTTCAATTTTAGCTATCGACTAGAACAGTGTATTAAGAAAAACAATAAAGTACGAAAAATAATTAAACACACAAATATACAAGCGAACAATTAAAGACAAATATACAAAATTTATAGAATATACAAGAATATACACTAATCTAAATTACACTAATCCTAAAGGTTAGATCTAATCTAATGTTAAAAACCAAAATATCAAATAAAAATCAAGATTAATTTTCACTCCCCGGCAGCGGCGCCAAAAACTTGATTTGCTTTTCAGCTATTTTCTAGCTTATTTAGGGCTTTTCATAAAAAGTTTCTTTTATTAAAAGTGCTTATTTTTAGCTTTTCTAAAACTTTGCTTTTATAAGTTTTCAAAAATAAAAAAGGGAAGGTGGAAATCGGGGGTGAGCAAGGCTCGAACCCCCGACCTCAACACCCTCAACCCTTTATAACAACACACACCACACACCTCTACCAACGCGCCCTGGGGTCTTTTTCGTTAAACCTTTACAACATTTAATACTTATACACGTTTTCTCCCTTTTTGCTTATAAGTTGTTTTAAGCTTATTACACAGCTTATTCGATAAGCTGTGTAACTAAGCTTATTTTTCCTAGGTCCGTATTAGTTCAAGCTATTTTTTATAATTTTTTTAGAATTTTTATAATTAGTTTAGTATTTTTAAACATTTATTTTTATTAAAAACTTTAAAAAATCATAAAAAATAGAAAAATAATCAAAAAAATATAAATCTTTTTTAGAAAATTTTCTTTTATCATAAAGTTTCTAGGAAAATTAGTTTTGCTTTCGTAGGGTTAAAATTGCAAAATTTCATTTTTTAAAAGAACGGGATTCGTTCCCGTTTACATTTTTTGTGTTTTAACTCCATTTTCAACCTGTTGTTGTATCTCAGTTTTCTTAAACTTACTTAGTTCAATTAGAGTCTATTTAAAAAGAAAATTTCATTTTAGGTTTAATTTTGGAAATTTAGGGTTTTTAACTGCCGTTTAGGGTTCCCATTTTGCGTTTTTAGTTAAAGTTTAATTTCCCGTTATTTGTTTTCGTGCTTAATTGTTATCATTTGCTTATTTTAATTTGTAGAAGTAGATAATCAAATCAATCTTTGTTTCCAATTCAAATCATTGTCCGAACATCAAACGTGGTTTCAATTTCATAAATCGTTGGGGGATAACGACCCGGGAATCATACTTCCCGGTTAATATACGTATTATATTATATATATTTGTGAAGATTTTCCTTTTTACCTTTGTACTCAAGGGTGATTTGGTAATTTCATATCATATTATATTTTATAATTACGTGTGTTGATTTTAACGAATCAATTTTTGGCGCCGCTGCCGGGGATTTGTGATTAAGATTCTTTCGTTTGAAGTTTGTTGATAGTGATTTGGAGAACCTTTCGTCTTTGAAAGTTACGCTTTTAAGAAAATCAAAAATAAAAAAAAAATTAAAAATAAAAAGTAAAATATTTTTCTTTCCTATTTAGTATAAGTAGAAGTTTAAAAACAAAAATACAAAAATATTTGCTCTTTTGATTTTTCTCATTAATTTGTGAATATAAAAAGTTACAAAGTTGGTAAAAGAACACCAACAAATAATACCTTCAATTGAGGTATTATCCATAATAAGTTTCCAACTCGAATTAAAGATTTAAAAACTTACCATTTGTGTCACTTACGAAATACGGCTCACCTTAAAAAGTAAAATTTTTAAGAGCTACCGTGAAGTAAGTTTGATTATTTGGTTCAAGTTGTCTTTCTCGTTGTCCGTTAAAATTAGATTGTGAATAAACTTTTGAAAAACCAAAAATATTTTTTATTATTTTTCTATTTTCCTTTAAATAGTGCATGCGCACTAGACGTTCTAATTATCCTAATAATTCAAACGTCACAATTCCAAGACGTCGGAGAAGACAAGTTTCTAACATAGTCGAACCCGAGATTCGAACTATTGTTGCACCAATGGCAGAACGTACCATGGAAGAGCTACTCTGGGCACCCACGGAAGGGTACGGAGAAGCTATTGTTTTACCAGAAATCAATGCGGATCATTTTGAAATCAAGACGAATTTGCTTCAGTTGGTTCAAGTTAACCCGTTTAACGGTCATGAGAATGAGAATCCTCATGCTCATATTAATAGTTTCAAAAGAATTACCTCGACTTTACGATTTATAATGTTCCCTAACTAAGTGATTAAGCTTAAGATTTTCCATATTCGCTCGAGGAGCCGCTAAAACTTGGTACCGAGAAGAACCACCAAATTCAAACTTGACTTGGGAGGATCTCGTTACCAAGTTCGTGAATCAATTTTTCCCTCCTTCAAAAACAACTCACTTAAAGAATGAAATTTCTTGTTTACACATAAATCCAGGAAACATTTAGTGAAGCGTGGGAACGATTTTAAGAAGTTTTTGCTTAGAGCATGTCCCATCATGGATTACGGAGTAACTCAAGTTGATACCTTTATAACGGTTTAAACAGAATGAACAAAGACATTCTTAAATGTCGCGGCCGGGCAGAAATCTTTTGATAAAACAACTAGAGAGCTTTAAAAAACTTGAGGAAAAATCAAAAGTTCGTTATTCACGTAATAGATCAAATGCTTCTAGGATGAATGCTACTTCTAGTAAAACGGATGAGAGGATCGATAAGCTTGCGGATCAACTTTCGACCTTAGTCGAGATTGTTTCTAAGAAAGTTGTCACTCCCGCTCCGGTTAAAGCGGTTGAGGAATCTTGCGTTACTTGTGGTGGTGCCCATTCTTGGTATAATTGTCCGGCTACCGATAACAATCAGGCTAGTGTTTGTCACTACGGGTACTTACAATCAAGTTAACCCTCCAAACCGTGTTAGTAATCAAATGGCACCACCAGGTTTTGCTCCGGTGCATAACAATGGTCAAAATAGGAATTATCAAAATCAAAATCAAGGAAACAATTTCAATCGGGGAAACAATTTTCATCAAAATCAAGGTTTTCAAAATCAAGTTAATCATGTGCCGAATTTTCAAAATCAAGGATTTCAAAACCAACCTTTTCAAGCTCATAATAATCAATTTCAACAAGGGATTCCATCCGAAATTACGAGTTATATGAAAGCTAATGAGTCAATTGTGAGAAATATGCAAGGTCAAATCAATGAAATAAGAAGCACGTTAACTAAACAAGAGGAAAATCTTAGGAAAAATTTGAATAATGACATGCGGAGTATTTTAGGAAGTTTCTTTCAAAATCAAGCCTCAACTTCGGGTACTCTTCCGAGTAATACCATTCCAAACCCGAAGGGTGAGATGAAAGCGATCACTACTCGAAGTGGTGTTGCTTACGAGGGACCTTCGATTCCTACTAATCCTTCTCCTAAAAAGGTAGTGGAACGAGAAACCGAGGAGACAACGGATAAAGAGCAAACAAATTTCCAAGGAAGTACCGCTCAAATCCCACCTCCGGTTATCCCCATTTCTATTCCGGAACCCGATGTTCCGAAGACTTTGCCTAAAACCACTCCCATTCCGGAATCCGATATTCCGAAGAGTCTACCTAAGCCAAATATTCCATATCCTTCATGACGTGATGATCAAAAGTCCCGTGACAAAGCTTCGAATCAAATGGAGAAGATCTTCCAAATCTTTCAAGATTTGCGCTTCGACATTAGTTTCGTGGATGCTTTACTTTTGATGCCAAGATTTGCTCCTACGATTAAGAGTTTGCTCATGAATAAGGAAAAGTTGCTTGAGTTAGCTAAGATACCATTGAACGAGAATTGCTCGGCGATGCTTCTCAAAAAGCTTCCCGAAAAGCTTGGAGATCCCGGCAAGTTTCTTATTCCATGTAATTTCTCGAGAATGGATGTATGTCACTCCTTGGCCAATCTTGGTGCAAGCATAAATCTAATGCCTCTTTCTATTTGGAAAAAGCTTTCTCTGCCTGATCTTACACCAACTCGGATGACTTTAGAGTTAGCGGACCGATCAATGTACTCAATCTAAAGGACTCGCGAAGATATTTTTGTCAAAGTTGGGAATTTTCCATTTTCCTACCGACTTTGTTGTTGTTGATT
Organism: Tanacetum coccineum; assembly: GCA_026074375.1. Lineage (NCBI taxonomy): Eukaryota > Viridiplantae > Streptophyta > Magnoliopsida > Asterales > Asteraceae > Tanacetum > Tanacetum coccineum. Next base: position 2,659 of record BQNB010191214.1, on the reverse strand, counting down.
TTGAAGCCGATCCTCGAGTACCTCTTATACTTGGGAGATCCTTTTTGAGAACCAGCCGTGCTTTAATCGATGTATACGAAGGAGAGCTTGTTTTAAGGGACGGAAATGAACAAATAACTTTTCATGTCAATGGCACATCAAAACATCCTCAAAAGCATGAAAACGAGTCAATTAAAATGGTTAATGATGCATGCAAGGATAGTTTTAACAGGTATACCAACGAGCCCGCTCTAGTTTGTTTAACTCCACCGGAAGATGTCAACAATGAAAAAGAAAAGCAGGAAGTGAAGAATCTCGCAGAGCCGACAGTTCAACGCCAAACTCGTATCACACCTTGTTTGAAGAATTTTAAAGTTATTTGCAAGGAGAGCATGTTTCATTCAAACAAACTACCTCAAGTTTCTTCAGTTTTTGCAATCACATCCACCTTACCATCAATTGAACCCAAGGATTCTCTCATAATGGGGACGAGCACCCTGAGAACCTCGCGGCCGATCATTTATCTAGACTTGAGAATCCTCATAAGGATGTGTTAGAAAATAAAGACATAAATGAAACTTTTCCTTTAGAGACTCTTGGAGTTATTTCTAGTGAAAATACCCCATGGTTTGCGGGCTATGCAAATTTCCATGCTGGAAATTTTATCATCAAGGGAATGATGACTTAACAAAAGAAGAAGTTTTTCAAGAACGTTAAACATTATTTCTAGGACAATCCCTATCTTTTTCGTATTAGTGCGGATCAAATCATTCGAAGGTGTGTGCATGGGCAAGAAGCTTATGATATCCTCAAAGCTTGTCATGAAGGACCCACCGGGGGCCATTATAGTGCCAATCTCACCGCTCAAAAAGTATTTGATGCCGGTTTCTTTTGGCCGACCATATATCAAGATGCCCATACTATGATCAAATCTTGCGATACGTGTCAAACAGAAGGAAAAATTGCCCAAAGAGACAAAATGCCTCAAAATTCTATTTAAGTTTGTGAAATCTTTGATGTATGGGGCATTGATTTTATGGGTCTATTTCCGTCTTCATGAGGGAATAAATACATCCTCGTAGCCGTTGACTATCTTTCAAAGTGGGTTGAAGCGAAGGCGCTCCCCACAGATGATGCTCGAGTTGTAGTTAAGTTTTAGAAATCTCTTTTTGCCCGATTTGGAACACCAAGAGCTATTATAAGCGATCGTGGGACCCATTTTTGTAATGATCAATTTCGTAAAGTAATGTCTAAGTATGGGGTCACTCATCGTCTTGCTACCACTTATCACCCTTAAATGAGCGGTCAAGTGGAGGTGTCCAATCATGGCTTGAAACTTATTCTAGAAAGGACGGTTGGAGAAAATTGTGCCTCATGGTCTGACAAATTAGAAGACGCTTTATGGGCATTCTGTATCGCCTTTAAGACACCGATTGGTTGTACGCCTTACAAACTCGTGTACGGAAAGTCTTGCCATTTACCTATCGAGTTAGAGCATAAACCATATTGGGCTTTGAAACATGCTAATTTCGATCTTAAAACAGCGGTGATCAAGCTTACGAGAATTCTTTGATATATAAAGAGAGGATGAAGAAGCTTCATGACTCTAAGATCAAAACCCGCACTTTCAATGTTGGTGATCAAGTTTTACTCTTCAACTCTCGTCTAAAGTTTCTCGGGAAAGCTTAAAACTCGTTGGTCCGGACCTTTCACCATCACCAAAGTTTTTCCATACGGAACCATCGGGTTATCTCAACCCGATGGTCCAAACTTTAAGGTAAATGGTCATCGTGTGAAGCATTACTTCTAATGAGACATACCACCCAAGGTAGTCCCGAATCTCCAAACTTTCTTCAAGAACAAATAAATTCGAGGATCGAGTCAAGCTATGTGACTCGGTTACCAAAAACAAAGCGCATCGTGGGAGGCACCCCATGCTTATCCATTTTTCTATCTTCTTTCTTATTTCTATTGTTATGTGGGGAGGCTTGTACTCTTCTAATTCTTGTTGTTTGTGCTTGTCATTGTTTGTAGGATTGACCCAAAAATTTTGAAAACTCTCATGTTTGGTGTTTTGTCTCGGTCCACTCGAGCTTCTTAGCCTTTGCTTGCCATTAGTTTGGGGAAATTCGATATCCTAGATTATTATCGACTAACATTTATCTTTTAGCATACCTAATAAACGGCTTAAGATTTGTGTGATACTTTCTCCATGCTCAGATTATGCATTCGACCTTTTGAGTTCTAGTGTGGGGTTTTGAGCCTTAAACTTGGAAACATTGAGGACAATGTTTAATTTAAGTATGGGGTAGTATATCTTCGATATGATCTTACCTACTTTTTCCCGTTGTTCTCACGTACCCCGTTTTCCCACAAAAATTTTAAAATTTTATATAGTATATAAAAAAATGTGTAGAAAATGAGGAAAATTATAAATTAGTTAATAAAAAAATAAGTGTTTAGACACGAATGTAGGCTTTCTGTTGGTTAGAACGAAAAGTAAATTTTGACCTGACCGGTTTTATATCTTAGTCTTCTCTTTAACTATAAATAGATTGATTTTTGCTAATCTTTTATACAAGGAGCTATAAAATGCAAGTCTAGCTTGAAAAAGTCAAGACTTTGCAAGTTCCCATAATTGATTTTAAATATGCGAAGATCAATTTATTAGAGTTGAGAT
>BQNB010191212.1:0-11717 GCA_026074375.1 Tanacetum coccineum | reverse complement strand
ATCATTTTAAATAATAAATAAAATTGTCTTAAATTTAATCTTTATAAAATTCATTCTGGTTGTCATAAAAAAATCTAGATAATGGTATATCATACCTTACCACTATGAATCACTTTAAACCAACTTTTAAAAATTTATTAAACCACTAAAAAAATTTCATATCCTATTTGTATAGACCATTTAAACATATTCTATTTTCAAAGATCCTTTTAAACACAGTTTTTCTCAAACACTAACACAATGCTTCCAAAGAGTTTTTATAATTAGGCATCAATTATGAAATATGTTACTCAAACAAATGACACCATAATACCAACAGGGATCGTAAAACACCGTACAGACTCTAACACAATTATGTTGTTTGAAAACGAAAGAAAATACCAGAAACCATATACTCAAAATAAAATTAAACGAACTCGTACAAGAAAACTCATGCAAGACGTTACGTACCCAAAAGAAAACGTAAGGTCTTATCCAAAATAACGATCGACAAAACAACCCTAAAAGCATCGATATTAACACGTCGCCAACGAGTTACAAAAATTAAAGGATATACAACCAAGGGAGAAATGATCCACACTAATATGTTAGGAACAATTAGTGCTTAAAAGAAATGTTTGATACTCATACGAGTAATCAATGCAACGAGAGAATTAACAAAACACGCTTATATCCGAAAGAGCAGATTCCGAACAACCACTATACATCGAGACATCAAATAAGAAAAATCGAATATCCTTACTAACAAAGTACGATGAAGGGATGCTAAGCTTAAACTTAGGAAATCCGAATAAACAACCGAGAAAACGAGCAACCTCTATAAAAGCAATACTAGGTATCCGCAATTACTAGATAGAAGAGAAACTTACTATCTATACAACTCAACTTAACATATCCTCCAATTAGGGTAAGAGAATAATTCTCTACCCATACCATCATCCTTATCATGAATACACACACAATCTAATAAAAAAAAACATATTACACTACCATCTTACAACCAAACACAAATAAATGCAATCATGGTCACAAGTCTACGTGTGTGATGCCTTTATAATTATGTTGGCCACCATAATTATAAGTGCCTCCTTTCACACGTGTACTTACTTCTAAGATTACCCAAATCAGACCATAAATCACGATATAAGAGAACATAACCCTTTGCATAACATAACAAACCACTCCAACTTAACACATAAAGGATGCTCCATCAAATAACTACTTACTTATATCAAAATAAAATCGAAACGACATAAAGGAACAAAAGTCTCGCAACGACTTCCAAAATACAAAATATCCGAAAGAAATAATCAATAACAACATGACAAGATAAAGGACGGGATAAACTTATACTGGGCCTCGCTTGGGTTTAACTTTGCCTCCGCAAGAATCACCCAAACTCCTGAGGGTCCACCCTAATTAACGAACACTGACAAACGATCAACCTATCCTATCTCCTTCGTGTTCCACAAAGTCTCCTTATAACAACCCCCGCCGCTTAAGTCCAGTTTGGTCAAAAGGTTCCTAATAGACTTCTTACGGGTGGGGGAAAACATAACTAAAATACTAAGAAAGTAATGCATATCATATCAGATAGTGGTAGACAAAATAACTAAAATGATAACTTAGCAAAATATAAAATATATAAGCTATGAAAATAAAATAAAATAAAAATAGAGGGGAAGCATAGCAGTTATAACATTAAACACTTAAGCCCTAAATGCATCTACATAAAGGACCCCTAGGTTATAGTCTAGGCTCAACCACCTATTTCTCTATAACCAAAGGCTCTGATACCAATCTGTCACCCACGCCAAGCGTAAAACCGAGGCATAACAACATTCATGGATATCATCACAACAATGGGCAAATGCCTAACTGACTAACACCGCTGAAATTCTACGAGCAACACCCACAAACCCCCGCCCAACTCACCCACTAGATTGCGGGGGAGGAAAGACGCGCAACACCATACAACCGCATAGCAGTCAAATGAAACCACCGGGTTTCATCAACCAAATGTTTTCAAAACAACCAATGGAAACCAAGCCAGTGTTTATCAAGAGGAACATTTCAATTCAAATCAAAACCTGGGCGAGGGTCAATTTCAACCAACAAAACAATCAAGGTCAAGTTTTTCAACCCCACCAAACCAATCAACCCACCGGTTTACCAATTCCACCAATCAAGCTCCTACGAGCCCCAAAATCCAAGGTGTATTCTAAAACGATTTTGAAAACTACGTCAAGGCAAAACGCACTTAGCGGTAGTTGAGACTATCAGCTTAGTTGAGAGACATTACAATCTCAATACATAACGCGCACTCTCAAATTATCTGTATGCCACATAATCAAATAGGCACGAGCTAATCACATAGGCAATAGACGTTCTCTCTTGTTAGCACACCCCTAAGGTACAGGATCTACGCGTAAGTACTTCATTCTCCAAAAAATAAGCGCACATACTTCACTTCCACACCGAACGTCAGGTTTGTTCGAACTCACTCAGTCGCGCACAGCTCTCTCGCATCACACAAATTAACTGCGCCCATCCTCTATTAGCGTCATACTACCATCGTAGCATACTACGCATAGCACATAGCTAACATCACCATAAAAGGAGCGGTCATATAACCTACAACTCGCCAACAACATCCGTCTCACACATCTACCTGATCAACAATTAAGAGCACATCCGCATAAAGCTCATCGATCGTTGGCGCTATGATCATCTACCACATCTCGTCTCAGATCTCACTTCAACGCAACGCCGCAGATCTCACAGGACAGACTAGCTCATGGAGACTTTACTAACTTACTACTTAACGGCCTTCAATATACTAGTAGTTTACTCACCCCAATCCATCCTTTAAGGAATCAGAACATTATTTGTTAATCCTAGGTCAGCCCCTAGTCCAACTTGTTTACTAAACTTTAAAGGGTAGGACATCACATTAATTTGTGATCCTATTATTCTAGATATTTAGATTACAGATATGAAGAGCTATCCCTGTATCTTGCTAACTCTTTATTTGTATTCTTAGACCCAGTTGAATGATAGGTCGCATACTTAAGCACATAAGCGAGTATAAATTGATAAACATAAGCCAACACATAAGCAAATAAGAGGCAATCGACATAAACAAAACCAAACGTTAAATCTTTATAAACATGGCTAATACCTAAAGGTATTAGCCGATAACCATTGTAATTACAGATACAAATGTCATCGACGAACAATTAAGGTAAACTAACCAAGTTAATGAATGATACCAACAATCAAACGTGTATTTAGAGTATAAGGGAATTACACGGTGTTTCCTTTGTGATTAAGAGCTTTGCTTAACCTTCTCTACTCTTTTCAGCCTCTGAAAATCATCCTCTGTGATTAGGATTTCAACAATAGGGTTAAACACACCATAAATTCGTGTTTAGGGTTTTGTATTTATAGCTGCTAGAATTAAGTCGATACGCCGTATCCGTTGAGGTCGATACGGCATACTGGAGTTTCCTTGGAGTAGGGACCACGTTTGTCATCTTCCAGAATGTTCTTCGAGTATATCTTCTTTGATACGGCGTATGATGCATTCTAAATACGGTGTATAGGTAATTGTGTCTTTGTGGTTTCTTGTGAAGTTTAGGCGCAGATACGACGTATCTTCTTGAAGGATACGGCGTATTGAATGTCAGATCAGTAGGTTTCTTGATTACTTCGTTTAAGCTCCAAAATGTGCGCCTTTTAGCTAATGTTCACCAATTTCTCCATAATTACTGTAAATAAATAATGTAACAGATTAAGTACCAATTCTTGCAATAATTATATCAAATGGGTAATTTTCATAGAATAAATGATGCTATAAAAGTAACATTATTTGATGTTATCAAATATTCCCCCACTTGAATCCTACTTGTCCTCAAGTAGACTTTAGAAAGTTTTGTAAAAATGTATCCCAACCTGAGTTTAGGATCTTTTCCGTTAAGCATTTTTCTTGTTAGATTACTAGCACACCACCAAACACCTTAAGAAATAGGAAAATGAAAACACTCAAATCACTCGACATACCTATTGGAAACATTGTAACTAATTTGCTCAATTGCTCGATCGTGACAAGTATTCTATCATAAGCTTGGCAAGGATACACATCCTCTACCACTAAGGCGCACATAGCACAACACTACCTAACTCAACACATATAAAGGTACGCTTAGCAGGGTGTTATTTTTGAAGGTTTAAAAAATAAAAGGTATTGATCAGCCTTGATAATAATGTATCGTACCTATATTCTAGAAAGGGCTGAGACAAGACCCATACATACACATCAACAAAGGACTAGGGAACGAAAATAACAACCTATAAGAGAACCAACGGTAAACAATAATGAAAAAATACACACAACAATTGAAAGAGATACAACCGCCAGAATTACAATAAAAAAGTAAAAAAAGAAGAAATATAACATCCAAATTTGAAAATAACCACCACATGTCCCACTCCGAGGAGGAAGAAGAAATTACATTTTCATTGAAATACCAAAACCAAAATCAAACGAAAACTATTAAAGGATTGACAAATTCAAGATCTAATTATCTCAGACAAGACTCTTTATTCGTATCCACAGTCTAAACTTCCCATAATCCCAGAGAAGGAGGAACAGCTGAGAGGAACGAAAATCAGTGCTCAACGAGAGCCGGTTTTATTTGAAGATGATTCAAGACAACTCCGTTTAGAAGACATGGATCTAAAAGATGATCTTGTCTAAATCTGCCAAAGTTCAACAAATGGTTAAGTCTCGTTGTGCGCAGAAAAAGGAACAAAGAGCAAGCTAACGATAAAGGAGAGTCGCGCTATCAACACAACCTAGTGAAATGCTGTAATGCGTTTCTCCGCTCATCATTAATGAACAAAGTTTCCCAAAGAAGCATCAAAGATACCGAAAATTTCTTACCCCTGTCTTTACAAGAACTACAATAGATTATGTCGCTTTAGCACGATTCTTGGAGCTAGCGCATTAAACCTTTACCACCATATCTATCTACACCACGAAACCTTGAGCTATGAAGCATTGACTACTACTCGTATGACACTCGCAGCTTCGCCAATCGTTGGATTACATCACCCGATAGGAGCTCAGCGAGGATGTTGTCCTTTACAGGTGATGGTTTCACTTTATCTTAGCGGATTTATCGTGAGGTGGTGTAATTTGAGCCTGGCGCCTAAGTGCTATCTAATTTTTCAACACGGAACGACCCCTTCCTTCGCACACAATAAAATTGAACATACAGGCACAAACAAAAAATCGCAAAAAGCGCACTCACTCTGATTTCAGTACGAACGAAACATTGCGACTTTATAAGAAGTAGTAAAAAACAAGAAAGAACTTGAGAATGTTACATGTATATGCCAGATAAATCTTGAGAACAACAAGAAAAACAGAATTATTGTTCATGCCATTGTTCTAATCATTCATTTATTAAAAGACGATCTGTTTAGAGTGGCAAGTACCACTAATACATAACAACTTCTGCTCCCCAAGTTGTCTTCTCACACGGATGAAAGACTAGTAGATAACTTAGAGAAAAGCTTACCCTCTGACCTATGCTCCCTCTTGATTCGTTACTACCTAGATCGCGTCAATAGATGATTCGAACACGAAAGGTAAAAACAAAGACAGAACAAGGATACACAACAAATATAAAATAATTCGACTCTTAAGAATGAACTAACAAATAAAAAATTCAAAAATATAAGATTAGGAAGAAAATGAAGAAATAACATAGGGAGTAATATCATGAACAGTAATTATCAATTTTACATATCCAAATCCTCTTTGTCGAAGTTCGCGTGATGATAAATTTCAAATCTAGCAACAGAATCCTCAATATAAACAAAGACGGACTCATTGAAGCTAACGATAAGGACTCTATGAACCACGAGATCTGACAATAATCTATCCACTACTGACCTCATCACACGAAGCGCTATCACCGGAAGACATTGAAATCTCCAAGCGACGAACTAGCACATCTATGCTGAAACACTCAGACGGTAATTCGAATCAGTCCGCCGCCACACATAAGATCTGTCACAACACCCCCGTCAACCACATCCGTTAGTGCAACAATCTTCCACGAACATACATCCATCACTCCTCTTCACACGCATAGACTCTACACATCTGCGCAGAGATGAATTAGCGCGCGTTCTCACTCCCCGCTCAAATCCCAGTAAAACCAAGGGTGTCTTCTCCTAAGCGCGCGCGATCTTCTATCTACTCTCTATTCTCTAATAGTAGTAAACCAACAAGATAGACAAAATCACACACACATGACCGTAACGACAGAATAGACATGCATGATTGCTCACATCCTCATTCGAGTAAGACCAAAGGATAGGAATTAGGAAAGGGAAAATAATTATCATTAAAGAAAATGAAGCAAATAGATATAGTGTTAGGCACAATGTAGCTAGTCACTTTCCCAACCATCCCTTGATAAATACACAAATTGGTAGACTAACTCACGTTTCTAACACGGAACAATCAACACTTTTGAAGACACGAATCTGACTCAAAGAGTATCTCGATTAATAGATCAATAAAAACAAGCTAAGTTGGCGTTCCCATAACGGTCAACTCCCAACCATCCTAATTACAACTCTAGCGGCAACTTACGGCACTTTATACATACTTTTACATAGTTCGTTTATATTATGTACCAACTCTAATACAACATTACCCCACAAACATCTTTCTTTGTATTTTAAAGATTTTTTCGATTCTTTTAACACTAAGCATTGGGAATAAAACTAATGTGTAGAATTTCACCATCTCATGACTATGATAAATCTGAATAATTGATATCTGATCATAATAACGAAATAGTAAAAATACACGAGTGAACTACTACTTTTACATTCCCGTTGCATTGTGCAACTTCCTGACCTAACCTGATATAGAAAATCACCATTGCGTTGTGCAATTTCCTGACCATACCGTAGGTGGAAAAGATAGACTCAAGACACATGGAATACAATATTGTACAAAAAAGTAACCAGCGATTAATTAAGGACTAATCTAATAGGTTAAGCTAAGGTGTAATGGTGTAACCAAACATTTGGGGTTTAATTCTAAAGGAATGGCTCTACAGGTTTTTCTAGGGGTATCTTACTCTTAAAATGAAAGTGAACAAAGGGTTTATACGAGGGTTAACTAACCGGTGTAGTTAGTTAATAAAACATGTATAGGCTTTTTGGTATAATCGTAGAAATTTACCAGTTTAGAAAAGTCACTCCATCTATTAAAAATAGTGCTTATTATTATGGTCTGGAATAGATATATCAAGCCAAGTTCTAAAGTTTACTACAGTCACCGACACACTCATATTTTTGAGGAGTTTAGGCAAAAATTTAGAAATAGATAAGTCTAAATCCTCACAATATCTAACAAGGGTTATGTGTGCAAGGTTATGTGGATAATAATTTCACAAAAATTATGCTAATTTTTTTTAAAATTTAGGCATAAATTAAGCATATTAAGCATATTATTGTGAAAACAAGAACAAGTAAGCGTTCTAATTCTTGTCCCTCCAATTGAGATATACAACGTCCTCGTTGTATAAATATAAAATTTAATACAGGAAATATAAAGAATTAGAACGGGAAACTCCCCTGAGATTTGCTCTGTATGATCCTCTATGTTGAGATTACGAGCAAGATTGTGTGTGCAAGAGCATCTGAATCCTAGCACGAAGAACATGCACACCTTAATTCCAGAAAATAAACATACCACTAATCACGTTGCATCGCTCAGCAAGCTCCTGTATCAATCAATATGAAAACAATGCAATTCTATCTTGGTTATATCTGCTCGGTTAGAAAATAAAATCCTAGAAAGCGAATAGGAAATCGATATGCCGTATGATTTGAGGAGGATACGTCATATCTTAAACTATGTTAAAAATCCTTAGTACGAGTCAGATGAACTAATACGCTGTATTCGTTAAACTGTATTCGTTTAACGAATACGCCGTATAGAAAATCTAACAGAAAAGTTTTTAAATGTAGAAAATTAAAAGACTGGATAACATCCAGACAGTCGGTACGCCGTATGGTGTGGTATGAATACGCCGCATCGATGTCTGGGAAGACAGACTCGATAATAAAATGAGAAACAGCTAGGTTGTCTCCCGAAAATCACTTTTCTTTTAGCTAGTCTTTAAGTTAGACTTTTTGCTTCAGCTTCTTTACTCCATCTCATTTACGCTTATGTGCCCGCATGTCCGCCATTCTTCTATTTTTGTATCTCGGATATATTTGGGTCCTAAGTTCAAGACCCCTTGTAGAAACTTTTGAGCTTTTGGTACAGATGCGAGATTACATTCAGCTTGTCATGCACACTCACCTTCAGTAATGGCCTGATCTTGTTGCATTGGGCATTGGATAAATGTTACACCGCTTAGATTGATAGCGCCAATTTGGTAATCACGTTAACATTACCCATTGTGTAAAGTATAAATCCGTCAAACCTTCTTGCTTTCACACATGAAGCCTTGCAGAATGGCTCTCTAAAAATAACGTCTCCCATGTCTTGATCTCGGTAGCCATCCATATTATCCACTACTGCAATGAGTTACAATAGAAAAGTTTCCCACAAATATAGGTACATTCATAAAAGCCCCCACTACGTTCTTTCCCTTGTATTCAACTTTGTCCTTCATTATAGAATTGTAGAATTTTTAGACATTACATTAAAGGACAAAATTAGGAAAAAATTAGCATTTACATGTTCAAAACCTATCATGCACGAAAAATTCAAGTTATAGGCACAATCAATATGAATCTTCCAGTCAAAGTCACAATAACTAGGGTATTCTTCAAAACTTTCATTATTCTTAGTCTTGATTATGTCAATCATGGGTTTATCAATTACTTCTCCATCACCAATAATTGGGCCTAAATCTTCAACTTGATTCCTCCTAAGCTCTATAGGTGTGTTTAGATCGTTTAATTCAATGAAGTCCTCGAAACTAAGGTCTTGTGATCTATTTATCATTAAAGCTTCTCCCATAAACCTAGCTTTTAAACCAAGTTTTATTTTTTCCCTTAAGCTTAGCACATATACCCTCTTAATTAAGCTACTAGAAGGTTTAATACTTTTGAAAGTAACATTTTCATTCCCTACCCTTAATGTAATTTCTCTTTCAAAGACATCAATTTTAGCATGGGTAGTAGATAAAAATGGTCATCCGAAGATCAAGGGCACTTTGACGTCCTTAGGCATATCTAGAACTATGAAGTCTACGAGGAAAAAAACTTACTAATTCCTACTAGTACATTCTCTGCTACACCCTTTGGTTATTTTATTGTTCTATCGGCCAATTCAACAGTCAATTTACTGGAGGCTAGGTCTCCTAAACCTAAGTTGGTAAAGGTCGTTAGGAGCATAACGCTAACACTAGCTCCTAAGTTAGCTAAGGCCTTTTTGAAACAAACATTATTAATATAGCAAGGTAAAGTAAATCTACCTGGGTCTTTTTCCTTTTGAGGCAGATGATCTTCATTCATCGATCTTCCGACTTGAATTCCATCCTTCGTCTTTCCTCAAATATTCCATAAGTATCAGAGTCTAACACATGCATCTCATCATAACAATCATTAGTTAATCGACTTGGAAAAGGAATAGTCGATTGATTTTTGGGGGGGGGGGGGACATTTTTTGCTTGAAAGTTTGCATTCCAGTTCTGCTTAGTCCAATACTGCGTATCGAGCCCCTACACCTTATATGCTGATGTCGCGATCAGTGTATCTAGGACATAGCAGTGACATACGAATTGACGTCTACGACACTGACGCGCTACTCTCAACAACGATGACTACTACATGTACTCTTTAGGCGCGCAGCGCTTACACTTACATCAAGACATAGACTAACTCTACCTCTACTACTCTATCATCCTCCCAGCACTCAGAAGCTCTTGCACAGCACATCACTCTTTCAGAGTACATAAAAAATAAGTTTTAAGTGAGTTCGGGGGGGGAATCCATACTATTTCATGCCAATTAAAATCAGCTTTTGATAATCGTAGGCGAACTAGATATATTCTCTGCGCGCGTATATCGATCTCATACTATGATCCTCAAACACTGAGGAGGATACTTCAGATCAAGACTTAAGCATCGGTTAAAAATGGATCGTCCTTAGAATCAAGATTCAATTTTAAGTCATGTCTTATGCATATTCAGTCCATAAATTTGTTCATGGATATCTCTTCCGATTGTTATCCGCTTCTTCTTTCACACTCCAAGATCTATTAGATTACTCCTTACTGCTCTCTCTTGTAACGATAGATTCACATTGCACGTACAGCAGCTGGCTCTATAAACGATCTTCTCTAGCGGCGCTAGTAGTACACCATTGTCAGCGGTCTAGTACTTGTCTTGATAAAGCTTCCTCAAATACCTTCAAATCTTCTTTCAAAATGAGCCATAATCTTTCGACAGTACTGATCTCACTACATAAAGGACCGCGCACTAGAAGCGCAGTACATCTATCAAATTTAGTAAATCTTGAAAAACCGATATTTAACACTTCAAAACACGATAAAACCGTGAAATGAAAGTGTAAAATGACTTGTAAAGATTATTACCGAGTTTATACTTAGTAAAATTCCCTATATCACAAATTCGATGGAACCGAATTTGTGAACTTAACAAACTCGATAAAACCGAGTTTAATACCGAATTCCTAATAAACGACTTTTGATAGAACCAAAAGATCGAATATATCTATTACACTGATGTTTCTTACTGATATTGCTAAATTTATAAGAAAAAATGTTCCGAAACTCAAAATCACTCTACCGAGAATGCAAAGCTTCTACCGAAAATCAAAACCACACTTCCGAGAATGAAATGAACACTTCCGAGAACACAATAACGTCCAAAAACTCGAAATCACAGCCAAAATCAATCTCGAAACCTCAATAGTACTCACCGAATTCGGAAATCATCACATCTTGATTCTCGGTCAAACAAAAACACGCACAAATCAAACACTCTTCTTCTCTATTAGTGATTGATACTACTTGATAGGTCACATGGATCTTGAATCAATCATATCAACATGTAAGATTGAGAAAATGAGAGCAAGTAAATGAAAAATTCAAATATTATTATGGAGGGAAAATGAGAGTTGGTTACAAGAGCATCAACCTCTAATGAAGATTAGAGGGCTATTTATAGGCAATGGGAGGGAGGCTTCCCTTCCTTATTTTCCTAACTTGACAATACTAGTCCCTAGACTTTAGATATTATGCTATTTCTACTTAAAGCATAATAAACCATATTACAAGCTATATTAAACTAAACAAAATAAAGTCTAATAACAAAACATAATAAAACCACATAATTGACACTTTTCCATAAACCTAACACATGTAACGGGCGGAGATGTGTGACTCACCCACATCTCTTGTTCTTAAATGTTTTTTGGCGCAATAAAATTTACCAGGGAAACCCTTTACCCAAAAAGCAGTCGGTAGTTTGTTAGCTATGAAACTTCAACTTATATATCTTCTAGCAACAATGCGGAAGTAGTATTAAAAGTATACTATATTTTAGGTTTATGAAAGTGTTAGCTAGCGTATAGAAGCCTAATATTTATTTGCATAATTGCATTGCTCCAAGTATAAATTAACAAAATGAAACATCTGATGCAATTT
>BQNB010191211.1:0-11717 GCA_026074375.1 Tanacetum coccineum | reverse complement strand
ACAAGTTCACCGGAAATTGAAATGATAACACCTCCGTTGAGAATGTTATATTTTGGTATTTTTACCAATTGGTGATTTTTATTTCTTAATTAAAAAGGAAGATTATTTTTATATTTTTGATTTTGTTTTTTTTATCTTTTACTTATACTAAAAAGAAAAGGAAAATATTTTTTACTTTTTATATTTTATAATTTTTTTTTAAATTTTGAATTATAAAACAAAAATGAAACTTTCGAAGGTGAAAGGATCTTCAAACCAAATCAACAAACTCAAAACGAAGGAATCTTGACACTAGTCCCCGGCAACGGCGCCAAAAACTGATTTGGTATAGTTTTATACACCTAAAATATATATACTAATATAACTTTAAGAGTAATTAAGAAAATTACCAAGTTACCCTTGATAAAATTCACTCTCAAAAATATATATAATATAATATATAATACGTATATTAAACCGGGCAAATATGATCACCCGGGTCGTTTCCCCAACGACTAGTGAAATTGAAACCTTGTTTAAGTCCGGATTCTGATTTGAATAAGCAAATGGATGATTTGATTATCTAAAGCGACAATTAAAATGGACAATTTAAAACAATTAAACTAATACGGGGATAAAACGCGACAAATAAACAAGTAAACTAATTTTAACACCTAAAAATGTAAACTAAAATTATAAACCTAAGATAGGACAAAAGAAAATTTTAAGAAAAAGAAAAACATTTTTTTGATTATTTTTGAATTTAATATGAATTAAAAACTATAAAACTATTAAAAATAAAGTCCTAAAATTTTTATAAAAATTACTCTAATTAAAGAAAATGTGCAGAAATTTTCTAAAAATAAAATCCCTAATTTTTATCCTTTTATAAAAGTTTAATTGAACTAATTAAAACCTAACCCTAATTATTAATTAAAACTTAATAAACTAATTAAAAACTAACTTAGGGACTAACTGTGTAAAAGACTTAAGGGCTAACGGGGCTAAAACATTTAACAGGCAAGGATTAACTGAGAAACAACTAAAATAGAAAAGTTACAAGAATGGTCCCTGAGTTCCTACCCCGACAACAAACTAAGTCCAAATAAGCCTAAAAATAAGGTGAGAACTAAAAGTGCTTTTTAGGAAAAACTTAAAAGAGAGAAGTTGTAGAACATCTTAAGGAGAACAACTTTAATGAAAGGACTTATATCTAAAAGCCACAAATAAGCTCAATAAGAGCTTATCTATCAGCTGACCTCAGAAAGTGGGACTTAACCCTTGGTTTTAGAAAATAAGCTATAAAAAACTCAAAATTAGCTCAAAATGTAAAAGGAAAGAAGTTCTAAAAAGCTTATAATATGCTTAATCTATAAATGAAAAGAAATAAAGGCTTAAACTACTTTTAAGCTACTAAAATTGATCATGAACTAAGCAAACTCAGAAAATAAGCAAAATAGCACAAAATCAAATTAAGCTAAAAAGTTCAAAAAACAAATCTAGACTACGAGCTTCTGAAAACTAATTAAGCTACTTATAAACTAACTATTTAAGCCATAAAAACAACTACATTAAGCTAGAATTCAGATTTTAGAAACTTAAATATTAATCCTACTGTTTTTGTATTTTTGGCTGTTTAAGCTAAATTTTGACAGCAAAATAAGCTAAGACAATAAGCTAGAAAATAAAATGTAAGACTTATTCTATATTAAGCTATAACTAGACCTTAACCTACTTGAATCTAAGATCCTAAATCCTATTCTTACTTAACTAAAAATTAAGCCAAAAGTAGCAGTACTAACTATTACAGCAGTACTAACTTATTAGTTAGTACTGGTGCACTTTGGTGAATTTTGGCAGCAAATTAAGCTAACCTAATAAGCAATAAATCTAAATATATATTAAGCTATTATCCAACTATAAAATACTAAAAGATAAGCTACTAAATCCTAACTTTGATGGCTTAAATTGGGGCTTGAATATTATTACTCAGATGCTTGATAGCTTAAAACTAACTTACTTAACATGAATTAACAACTGTATTAAGCTATAACCTAAGATTTAATCTAATTCCCTAATATTTTTGGTTTTTTAAGGTTTTTAAGACAAATATATTGAATACTATGATCTAAACTTAAGAAAAGCTAAAACAGATTAAGAGAATGAACTAATAAGCAAATATAAGAGATGAAAAGCAAAAATAAGCAGAAATTAAGCAAGCAAATAAGCAGATCTAGCAATTACAAGCAATAAGAGATTTACTTAAGCTAGAAATAAAGGTTTTCAAAGAGAAACTTACAATTCACTCTAGCTAAACAAGAGTAACCAAATTTGGCAGCTACAAGCTCCCTAGCTTATTAATAAGCTAGGGTATAAGTCCTTGGGATCTCTTCCAAGTTAAGATCCCCTTCCAAAAAGCTCATATCCAATAAGGTCCATGATAAAAGTAAGTTACACTGTTTTAAGGTTTAGAAAGGATTAAATCTGAATTAATTAAGCTCTATTTCAGCTTATAGACTGAAAGAGCTTATTAAGAGCTTATTAGCTTATTGAGACAACTTGGCTTATTAAGATAGCTTATGAAAAAGAAATTTGGAAAGATTAAGAAAAACTGAATTTCATTAATAAAAAGCTTTCTTACATTACTTAAAAGGAAAATTACAAGATTAAAAACATCATTAAGCTAGAAATTAAAATTTAAGCTACTACTAAATTAAGCTACCACTAGGTGGTGTGTGTGTGAGAAGTGTGCTCTTATTTATAGCCTGCCTTGGAAGATTCTAGCCTTCTTGCCTTGCTCTCCAAACTTTCAATCCTGGCCAATCATTTCTTTAATCATTTGAGCATCAATTGTGGCCGTTTGATTAAGTTGTGGACACCTGAAGATTGCCAGTGTGTCATTCTCTTTTGTGACGTTTGTGCTTCTTTTGTGAGTGTTTTCGCACAAAAACCCACATTCCATTGTGCTTTCTCTACGTGTAAGGACCTTGAGAAAGGTTAAGTATCCCCTTGATTAGACTAATTTGACCCTGCCATTGCGTTGTAGATTCCATGAATTGACTTTCTTGACCCTCAATTTGGAAAAGCCCTATGATTTTGACCTTGGGTAAACACGGGGAAGACGGGTGAATAGTAAAATTGGTTTCACGCCCATTTTTTTGACAGTTAAAACTGTTATTACTTTGGCCTTTTGTCACTTTAAGTCCCTTTCATTCCTTTCTTCTTTTCTAGTTATAAATAACTTTGGGAAAGTGCAAGTTTGGTCCTTGGAGTTTATATAAAAGTAAAGTGGGCTAGGATTTGGGCTTATTAGATCCGGGTAAGGCCCACCTAGAGGAGGGGACATTTTTGGACTTTTGTGCAACTTGGAGGGTGAAAATGGAATATTTTGAGTCTTGTTGTCTTTTGTTGACCATGTTTTGACTGAGGCTTGATTTTTCTAGCTTCGGCTTTGAATCTTTGGCTTCTTTTTGTACTCTTCTGATTCTCGTGTCCGTGCTTGCTCGTTTTTGACTATTTTCTTGTGATTTTTAATATATCCATACCAGCATACACAAAACATAAATACAAGCATATTTTTGCCATTTTTGGTCTGTTTTGGGTTTAATTGGGTTATTTTAAGCATAAATGGATATGTGTATTTTACACTTATCAGTTTTTTAAGAGGATTTTCCATGAGCTCTTTATCCGTGAAGGTAACATCTCCTATCCATTAATGGCTTAAAGATTTATGGTCACATATTAAACCTATATAACACTATCTGCGAATTCGTGTTCATAATTTCTTTTACAGGTTCCAGTTTGATTATGTCTTCGATTGGACATACTAAAATAACAACAATCACCGATTTTAGTTCCTTCTCGTAATCTTTTAAATAATATATAACATATTGAGGTGACAATTTCAACTCGTTGACTTATGAATGGGTTGTTTGGGTTATGTTATATTTTGAATGGATCATCCGGATTAAGAACATTAGCTTAACATGAAACCGGTTAAAAGTCTCCCACAGTGTATTTTACTATCATCAACGCGAAAAACCTTCTAAACGTTTAGATTATTAATAAAACAATAGAATATTTGTAATCAGATTTCGCACACTAGTTTATATCAGAAAGAAGTTGCGATTGACATTGGTGAAACACACACACAAATAAACTTAAAAAGGCATGTCAAACATAGGTATTTTGAGATTATATTTCTTCAATTAGTAATCTTTTGTAGTTAAAAAAGCTTCTCGAAGAAGAAATTCTGCCAATTCATTAACTTACTCCGTTTTCCAATTTTTATCTAACAAGGGATGAACCAAATTAAAACCTCAGAAATATGAAAATCCTACATTCACGTAGTTACTTTTATTGCATACCATTTTTGTCTCCCTTTTGTAGGCCTTTACATATAAAAGTACTTATCTAATAGGATGTTTTATGGAAATCACTACTTTTGACTCATAATCAAATAATTGACACAAAACATAGTAATAATAGTATAATAGAACCAACTGGGCTAGCTCAGTTGGCCACCAAGGGTGTCCTTGGGGAGGTTGTTACCACATGCGAGAGGTCTCAGGTTCGAGTCTCTCCATGAGGGTTTTCCATCAAGGTGAGAATCTATGGGGTTCTGCCCTATAGTTACGTCGATTTGAGGCTGGCAGGGACTACCTTTTGGGTATGTACTATGGAATCGAATCACTAATTATTATTTGAGGCTGGCAGGGACTACCATCTGGGTAAGTACTGTGGAATCGAATAACTAACTTAGTAACTGAACTAACTCGCCGTTAAAAAAAAGTATAATAGAGTATTTATATTTCTTTAATCTTTATAACTTTATTATGTTTTATACTGTGTTAGTCGCATAGTGATATCACAAGGTGAATAAAAGAAAATACTAGTTATGCCTTGATATTCAAAAATTGAGCTGATTCATCAAAGATGTATTTGTATCCGCTCTAAGCACGTGTAGATATCCTAAAATTCAGCATATGTCGATATATCATCATCTTTACTGTAATATATATTTTCTCTGGTAATGATCTTGAATTACAGATTTAGTTATGTTAAGTAAGCTTGTTTTTTACAATTAAACTAGTCTAGTTATATAGGTGCGCACTAGCCCCTTAGGCCATGTGGACTGTAACATGTTCATGTGAGGCGACTTCAACTAGATGTACACCATTTCTGGTGAGGCATTCCATTTGATGTTTAAAACCTCTATTTTGAAGCTAGTCTTTATGTTTAACCACCACCAAAGTGGCCTAGTGGCACGACAATCAGATCTCCTTACAAAAGGTCTAAGGTTCAAACATCATGAGGTACACATTCAGGGGTCATCGGGGAAGGGGAGGAAACGGTCACGCGGATACCTCAGTTAGGACCAGACTCGCTCTCCCCATAACGTGAATATGGAAAACCATATAAGGTGGTAAAGAGTGTTCAAAACTTATTAACATTATTGATCCGATAGTCGAGGATTAAACATTTATGTTTCTTAACAATACAAGAAGAAGGGTGTTATTAGGATGTGTTTCAAAAACATACCTTATGTCCATGTCTGGAAGGAGGAAGACCCTTCTAAGGGCATGTGCCGTACCTGAAAGCATCACCTAATCCACACTGTGTTTCATCAAGTAAAGTTCCAATCAGGTAAGAGAGAGCTGACGATTAGTCATAGATGTTGCAAAATGGCCACATCGTAGCCTTGAGTAAAAGGTCAAAACGGGTTGGGTTGGTTGGATCAAAATGAGTAAACATAAGGGTGGATAAGCTGGAGAGACTATTGTGACATGGTATGCATCCATTCATTGCTTGCGTTGCTGCCAATCTCTTTTAATTCATTCACCAACTTATCTAATATCTCATTTTTACAGGCTTTCAAAGAGACGCATGATGAAATTTAGTTGGAATATACTTTGAGCTGTTTTCTTCAAGGTATTAAATTTGGCATTCCAAATTCCAGAAGCCACCTAGCTCGTGTTTTGTACCTTATTAGAGTTTTGACACTCCTAACGAGCCCATGGGTAGAGATTTTGATAAATTTGTTGATCAAATACCTCATTGGGTATGGCTTTCTTGGATTTCGCAATTGTTACTCTCTCCGGCACTGCAAACTTGTTCTGCTAAAAGTTGTCACTGTATATCCATAGGTAAATATCTTGTATATTACCTCTTCTTAGACCTGGACTCGATATGAATAGAACAAAGTTACTAAGATAGTCATTGAGGTTGGGTCAAAATCACTGAAACCATTTGTTTTGGAAACTAAGTGCATAAATGGTCCCTGAGAGGGAACAATCGTACATTAATAATTTCAAAAATGGTTCCTTGGAGGGACCATTTATACAACAGACATTCCCTTGTAAGGATCATTCATGCAAATATTTTTTCCAAGAGGGGCAATTTTGGTGATTCTAAGCAAGCTAGAAAGCTATTTTAATTATTTTTGCAGCGATTATTGTATGAGTTTTACGGAATAACCTTTTCTTTTAACTTCCTAGGCATTGTATTACTAGTTGTGTACGTATTTGCTCGAGCGATGTGATGTTGCAAATAAATCTGAACGTGGTAGAATGGCAATGGCTCAGCAAAGAATGCAACAAAACATGGCAGGTGGGGCTGATAGGAATGCTTGACAAGGTGGTGGTTCTTCAGCCTCAGACAACCAGTTGCATCCAGGAACACAGTCAACAGGCCCTATCGGGTCACATGATGGTGGTAGTTCTCAAGGTCAAGAGCCTGAACGATCAACAATTGCTGGAGGAAATGTGTTGAGTGGTAATGATCAACAAAATCCGTTCTCCATGAGTGATTCTTAGTCGCTTATGCTGCTAGTGCTTTTGATGTTGCTAAAGGTATAATGGAAGCACTTGGAAGCAAACACACCAACTTAGCTAGTGGACTTGAGGTAACTAGTTGGTGAAACTATGTAGTTCAATATTAAGAAATATGTACATATATGGTTTTTGTCAAAATTGCCAAGTATTTGTGTTCCTATCAAACTTTTATCCTTTGAACAAAGGTAAACTCTTCAAAAAAGTCAAATTTTAAAGACGATTATATAAGTTTTGTAACAATAACTTCACGCGTGCGATTTATTGGCAAAGTTTGAAGCTTTGATCTTACTATCGTATTTTTTATACTAAAAGTACAAAAATAGGAGATATTGATGTTTAATATACGATTATTTAAGTTTTGTAGGAATATCTTCACGCGTGCAAAAGATTTGATTTTACTAGCGTACTTTTATACTAAAAGTACAAAAATAGGAGATATTGATGTTTAAAAGACGATTATTTAATTTTTTGTAAGAATATCTTCACGCGTGCAAATTATGAGCAAAGATTAAAACTTTGATCCTACTAGCGTATTTTTACTAGAAGTACAAAATTATATGATACTGATCTTACTAGTGTATCTTTTATACTAGAAGTGCAAAAATATGACATATTGATGTTTAATAGATGATTATTTAAGTTTTTTAAGAATATCTTTACACGTGCAAATAATGAGGAAAATTTGAAACTTTGATCTTACTAGCGTATTTTTTATACTAGAAGTGAAAAATAAAAAATATTAATGTTTAATAGATGATTATCTAGGTTTTCTAAAAATATCTTCCCGTGTGCAATGGCTTTGATCTTACTAGCATATTTCTTTACTATAAGTACAAAAGTATAAGATATTGATGTTTAGTAGACGATTATTTATGTTTTGTAAGAATATCTTCCCTTGTGAAAATTATGAGCAAGGATTGAAGATTTGATCTTACTAGCATATATTTTATACTAGAAGTGAAAAATAGGAGATATTGATGTTTAATATACTATCATTTAAGTTTTGTAAGAATATCTTCGCGCGTGCAAATTGTGACCACATATTGAAGCTTTCATCTTACCAACATATTTTTTTATACTAGAAGTACAAAAATAGGAGATACTCATGATTAAGGGACGATTATTTAAGTTTGTAAGAATATCTTTACGTGTGCAAAAAATAAGCAAGTACTAAAACTTTGATCTTACTAGTGTATATTTTTTATACTAAGTGCAAAAATATGAGATATTCATGTTTGATATACAATTATTAAAGTTTTGTAAGAACATATCTTCACGTGTGCAAATTATTAGCAAAGTTTGAAGCATTGATCTTACTAGCGTATGTATTTTTTATAATATAAGTACAAAATATGAGATGTTGATGTTTAATAGACGATTATTCAAGTTTTGTACAAATATCTTCACGCGTGCAAATTATGGGCAAGGATTAAAACTTTGATTTTACTAGCATATTCTTTTACTAGAAGTACAAATGTAAGAGATATTGATGTTTAATAGACGATTATTTAAGTTTTGTAAAACTATCTTCACGCGTGCAAATTATGAGTAAATATTGAAGCTTTGATATTAATAGCTTATTTTTCATACTAGAAGTGCAAAAATATGAGACATTGATGCTTAATATACGATTATTTAAGTTTTGTAAGAATATCTTCACGCGTGCAAATTATGAGCAAGGATTGAAGCTTTGATCTTACTAGTACTTTTTATACTATAAGTGCAAAAATATGAGATATTGATATCTAATAGACGATTATTTAAGTTTTGTAAGAATATCTTCACACGTGTAAATTTTGAGTAAGGAACTTTGATCTTACTAAAGTATATTTATACTATAAGTGCAAAAATATGAGATATTCATGTTTAATAGACGATCATATAAGCCATGTAAGAATATATCTTTACGCCTACAAATTATGAGCAAAGACTGAAGTTTTGATCTTACCAGCATATTTATATGCTAGAAGGGCAAAAATATGGGATATTGATGTTTAATAGACGATTATTCAAGTTTTATAAAATATCTTCACGCATGCAAATAATGAGCAATAATTAAAACTTTGATCTTACTAGCGGTTTTTTTATACTTAAACAAAATATGAGATATTAATGTTTAATAGACGATTATTTAAGTTTTGTAATAATATCTTTACGCGTGCAAATTATGAGTAAAGATTGAAACATTGATCTTACTAGTGTATTATTTATATTAGAAGTGCAAAAATAGGAGATATTGATGTTTAATAGACAATTATTATAGTTTTGCAAGAATATCTTCACTTGTGCAAATTATACGCAAATATTGAATCTTTGCTCTTACTAGTGTATTTTTTATACTATAAATGCAAAATTATGAGATATTCATGTTGAGTAGACGATTATTTAAAATTTATAAGAATATCTTCACACGTGCAAATTATGAGCGATGATTGAGCCTTTGATCTTACAAGCGTATATTTTTATTAGAAGTGCAAAAATATAAGATATTAATATCTAATAGACGATTATGTATGTTTGTAAGAATATATTTACACGTGAAAATTATGAATAATATATTTACTAGAAATGCAAAAATATGATATATTGATATTTAATAGATTATTTAACTTTTTTGAAAATATCTTCATACATGCAAATTTTGAGCAAGGATTGAAGCTTTGATCTTATTAGAGTATTTTAATACTATAAGTGCAAAAATATGAGATATTGAATTTTAATAGATGATTATTTAAGTTTTGTAAAAATATCTTTACGCGTGTAAATTATGAGTGAAGACTGAAGTTTTGATCTTACTAGCATATTTTTATATTATAAGTGCAAAAATAGAGGATATTGATGTTTAATAGATGAATATCTAAGTTTTATAAAAATATCTCCACGCGTGAAAATTATGAGCAAGGATTAAAGCTTTGATCTTACTAACCTTTTTTATACTTATAGTACAAAAATAAGAGATGTTGATGTTTAATAAACTATTATTTAGGTTTTGTAAAAATATCTTTACACGTGCAAATTATGAGTAAGGATTGAAACTTTGATCGTACTAGCGTATTTTTCATATTAGAAAATCAAAAATATGATATATTGATATTTAATAGAATATTATTTGAGTTTTGTGAAGATATATCTTCACGCGTGCAAACAATGAGCAAGGATTAAAACGTTGCTCTTACTAGCGTCATTTTTATACTAGAAGTGTAAAACTATGAGATATTCATGTTGAGTAGACGATTATTTCAAATTTGTAAGAATATCTTCACTCATGCAAATTTTGAGCAAAAATTAAAGCTTTAATCTTAATAGCGTATTTTTTATACTAGAAGTGCAAAAATATTAAATATTCATGTTTAATAGACGGTTATTTAAGTTTTGTAATAATGTCTTTACACGTGCAAATTATGAGTGATAATTGATGCTTTGATCTTACAAGCGTATGTTTGTATTAGAGGTGCAAAAATATGAGATTTGATATCTAATAGACGCTTATTTAAGCTTTGTAAGAATATATTCACACGTGCAAATTATAAGCAATATATTTAATAGAAGTGAAAAAATATGATATATATATTGATATTTAATAAGAGAATATTAGAATTTTGTAAAAATATCTTCACGTGTGCAAATTATGAGGAATGATTGAAACATTGCTTTTACTATTGTATTGTTTATAGTAGAAATGAAAATTTATGAGATATTCATGTTGAGTAGACGATTACCTATATTTTGTAAAAATATCTTCACACGTGCAAATTTTGAGCAATGGTTGAAGCTTTGATCTTACTAGAGTATTTTTATACTATAAGTGCATAAATATGAGATAATGATGTTTAATAGATGATTATTTAAGTTTTGTAAGAATATCTATACACGTGGAAATTATGAGCAAAGACTGAAGTTTTGATCTTACTAGCGTATTTATATACTAGAAGTGCAAAAATAAGGGATACTAATGTTTAATAAATGATTTTTAAGTTTTATAAAAATATCTTCATGCGTGCAAATTATGAGTAAGGATTAAAGCTTTGATCTTAGTAGCGGTTTTTGTTATACTTGAAGTACAAAAATAGGAGATATTTATGTTTAAAAGACGATTTTTTGAGTTTTGTAAGAATATTTTTACGCGTGCATAAGGATTGAAAATTTGATCTTACTGGCGTATTTTTTATATTAGAAGTTCAAAATATGATATATTGTTATTTAATAGAATATTATTTAAATTTTATAAAAATATCTTCACGCGTGCAAATTATGAGCCAAGATTGAAAAATTGCTCTTAATAGCGTATTTTTTATACTAGAAATGCCAAATTATGAGATATTAATGTTGAGTAGACGTTTATTTGAATTTTGTAAGAATATCTCCAGTCGCACAAATTATGAGCAAAAATTGAAGCTTTGATCTTACTAGCGTATTTTTTATACTAGAAGTGCCAAAATATTAAATATGCATGTTTAATAAACGATTATGTAAGTTTTGTAAGAATATCATCACATGTGCAAATTATGAGTTGAGGCTTTGATCTTACAAGCGTATATATTTATTAGAAGTGCAAAAATATGAGATATTGATTCTAATAGATGATTGTTTAAGTTTTGTAAGAATATATTCACAAGTGCATATTATGAGCCATGATTGAAGATTTGATTTTACTAGTGTATTTTATATATTACAAGTGCAAAAATATGATATATTGATATTTAATAGAAGATTATTTAAGTTTTATATAAATATCTTTACACGTGCAAATTATTATGAGTTATTCATGTTGAGTAGACGATTATTTAAATTTTGTAAGAATATCCCACGACACTAGGTGTATTTAGCATAGCTAACTTCAAAACGGATTTTCATCGAAACAAAAGCATTAGGAATCTATAAACAACAAAAAAGTGAACCTCTTGT
>BQNB010191210.1:0-11717 GCA_026074375.1 Tanacetum coccineum | reverse complement strand
TAAAACAAATCCGAGGGGGTTGGCACATGCTATAACAACAAGGAGCGGACTAAATTACAAACCCCCCAAGAATCCTTTTGAAAATATGACAAATCCACAATTTAAGCTTGTAACAAAAGAAACAACAACCAAGAATGTTGAAGAGGTACCTGATAATCATAGAAAGTCTGTGGAATCTTACAACCACTCTATCCCGTTCCTTGGATGACTAAAAAAGGAAAAAGAAAAAGAAAAATTCAAAAAGTTCTTTAAGAATCTTCAGCAACTCAGCATAAACATTCAATTTTTCGAGGCTTTAGAGCAAATGCCAAAATATGCTAAATTCATGAAAGATCTCCTTGCCAGAAAAGGAAAGACAGAAGAAACATCTTAAATAACTTTAAACGAAAGATGTTCTATAGTTCTTTTAAACAAAATCCCATTTAAAGAGAAAGATCCTGGAAGCTTCACTATCCCATGTGTCATAGGAAAAGTGGGCATTAACAAAGCTCTTGCTGACCTCAGGGTCAACATTAGTCTTACGCCATACTCTATGTATGCAAGATTAGATCTTGGTGAATTAAAACCTACACGCATGTGTATCGAATTAGCAAATAAATCAACTCAATACCCAAGGGGAATTGTTGAGAATGTCATAATAAAAATTGACAAATTCATTTTTCCTGTTTATTTTGTAGTGCTCGATATGAAAGAAGATCACAAGATTCCTATAATTCTTGGAAGACCATTCTTGGCCACTGCTCATGCAATGATTGATGTATTCAATAAAAAATATCTTTTGAGGTTAGGAACGAGACAATCACATTTGACATTGAAAAATCAATGAAATTTTCCACACCAGAAGATGACAATTGTCTCTCTATCAATATGGTTAATGAAGCTGTTCAAGACCATGTTGAGGAAATTCTCCATTCAAGCCCACTTGATTCATTCTTATTCAAACCAATCATAAATTACCAACAAAGAAGTAATACCAACTTATGGGAAGAAGAGGATGATGACTTAGATGATTTAAATAAATCAGGGTTATCCTTCGACCATAACAATTAGGAACCAAACGAATTCATCAGACCAACTTTATTCTCCTCCAACACGAGTGAAGCTAAGACACAACTTCCCAAACTTAAGGAACTTCCGTCTCATCTAGAATACGCCTTCTTGAATAATAATCAAGAATTTGTAGTTATCATCTCCTCTATTAAACCCCAAAGAAAAAGAGTCACTTTTGATGGTTTTAACAAAACACAATGCTGCGTTGGCTTGGAAAGTTTCTGATATCAAAGGCATCAGCCCAATGAAGACTCAATCCTAAAGTTCAAGATGTAGTAAAAGCTGAGATAGTCAAACTACTCGACGGGGACTAATTTACTCCATCTCAGATAGTCCATGGGTTAGCCTCATACATGTAGTACCCATAAAGGGGGAATGACCGTAATAACAAACGAAAATAACAAACTTGTCCCAACTAGAACAGTTACCGGATGGAGGGTATGCATCAATTATAGAAAACTCAATGATGCAACTAGGAAGGATCATTTTCCATTACCATTCATTGATCAAATGTTAGAAAGACTGTCGGGGAATGAGTATTACTGCTTCCTAGATGGAAACTCTAGATACTTTCAAATCTCATTAGCACCAGAGGATCAGGAGAAAACTACTTTCACATTCCCCTATGGAACATTTGCATATAGAAAAATGCCTTTCGGGCTATGCAATGCTCCCTTTACCTTTCAAAGATGCATGATGGCAATCTTTCACGATATGTGCAAGGAGTTTATGGACGTCTTCATGGATGATTTTTCTGTTTTTGAAAACTCATTCGATTCTTGCATAACTAACTTGTCAAAAATGTTAGCTAGGTGTGAAGAAACAAACTTAGTGTTAAATTGGAAAAAATGCCATTTTATGGTGAAGGAAGGGATCGTACTAGGTCATAAGATATCTAAATCTGGTATTGAGGTGGACAGAGCAAAGATCGACGTTATTGCCAAACTTCCTTACCCGACCAATGTAAAGGCAGTGAGAAGCTTCTTAAGGCATGCAAGATTCTATCGAAGGTTCATTAAGGATTTTTCTAAAATTGCTCAACATGTGACTCAATTATTAATGAAGGATGCCAAATTTATCTTTTCTAATAAATTCATGCAAGCATTTAATGTCCTTAAAGATAAATTAACATCTGCACCTGTAATTGTTGCTCCTGACTGGAACCTTGATTTTGAATTAATGTGTGATGCCAGTGATTATGCTGTAGGAGCAGTTTTGGGTCAACACGTCGATAAAAAATTTCGCCCAATCTACTACGCCAGTAAGACTATGAATGACGCTCAAGAGCATTACACTACTACTGAAAAAGAGCTTCTTGCAATAGTCTATGCCTTTGATAAATTTCGATCGTATTTAATTATGTCTAAAACTGTCGTCTATACTGATCATTCTGCCTTGAAATATTTGTTTAGCAAACAGGACACAAAGTCAAGGCTTATAAGATAGGTTTTGTTCCTCCAAGAATTTACTATCGAGATTAAGGATAAAAAAAGGGACTGAAAACTTGGCGACTGTTCAGATTATCACTTGTCCAGATCGAAAGCACCAAATCTAGCTATGAATTAAACGAGGAAATAGCAAGCATTTAACGGGATTCCTTCCCCGATGAACATCTTATGGCAATCTATGTAGGGGAAATAGCAAATGACCCTTGGTATGCAGACTACACAAATTTCTTAGTATTAAAGATTATGCCACACGGTTTGACATACCATTTAAGAAAGGAATTCTTATTAGACATTAAACATTACATATGGGACGATCCGTACCTATTCAAAACATGTCCTAACGGAATCATAAGGAGATGCGTGTTTGGTAAGGAACTACAAGAAATTCTAGAACATTGTCATATGGGACCAGCTGGAGGACATTACGGAGCCGACATTAATGCCAAGAAAATATTTGAGTCAGGATTTAATTGGCCAACTATTTTTAAGGATGCTGCAAGGTATGTTCGCAATGGTGATGCATGTCAAAGGGCCAGAAACATATCCTCTCGTAATCAAATGCCCTTAACCAACATTCTCGTTAGCGAGGTCTTTGATATTTGGGGTATTGACTTCATGGGACCCTTTCCTTCTTTACGACGTAACAATCCATACTTTAGGTCATTGTATGACGTTATATATTTCACTATTTATTTTAGTCTCGTACGCGTTTGCTTTTAATTTTAATCGTTAAGTTAAATCGCGTAAGCTAAAAATTATCATTCAACGTAAACGGGCATCAAACAATTAAATGTTTACGTCAAGCAAGTGTTAGATAATTATTTAGAGGATAATTATTAACTTTGCACATTTTATTTTAATTGGTTACGTAAAGTGTTTAAGTTTCGCGATAAAATACGTTTAGGCATTCCCGGAACCACCAAAACTTATCTACGCTTCAACAAATACCCATTATTATACCCAATACCCAAAGTTTTATAAAACTTCACCCATGTTAACATTGTTGGTCAAATTGTACATAAAATAAAACAATTAGAACATACCATTTGTAAATTATACATCTACACTTAATATATATGACTTTAAGCTTCAAGTAATGCAAAATATCAACTCAAGATGTCAAAATATTTCCTAGTCCCTCCCCCCTTATGTCCGGACACAATAAGCCCCAAGGGGGACAATGAGCACACAAAATCTAACAACTAGAACTTGTACAACCTCAACTCATTATACCTTATGTCTATGACTAGTTACCTTGACCAAAGACTTCCTAAGAACCCTCATCTTGTCTTAAGACTTCTAATAGTGAACTTGACTAGTCTTTGGGGTATAAATAAGATGCAACTAGTAAGAGATATAATACACACCTCATTTTACTTAAGAAAAACTACACAAAACCTCTCTTTGCTCTCTCCTAGGCCACGACCAAACTCACACACCCATATACAATCCATAAAATTTTAATTACCACACATTCAAGTGTTCTAACATCATATCTAAGATATACCAAGAAGGTTTGAAGGTTTAGTTAAGCATTTACAAGTGTTAATCAAGAAGGGTTTAAGATTAGGGTTTCATTGGAATTAGGGTTTTTATAGTCTTGGAAGCTTGGGTTTAATATCTAAACTAGGGTTTAGATCTTTTTGTTCATCATCATACTTCATACTAAGGTTATCTAAAACTCTTAAACTCTTTACATGTGTGATTTCATATGTATATTATGTTTATATAGTTAATCACCATCTAGGAAACTCATTAACATGTAAAATGGATTTTTACTTGTGATCATGGTATGATATAATTTTCTATATTCTATATTGATGTTAAGAACATGTGAGAATGGTAGTATATACATTATATGAGTGTTGGTTAATTTATATAAAGTATAAATAAATTAATGGTTTAAAGAGTTACTTATTAAGTTTATAAGTAAAAGTGATGTGAGATCTTGTTGTCATGGACATTTCTTGGACAATAATGGACTTAAGGACCTTAAGTATATAATGCATGTGGTATAAGTTGTTGTAGAGGACTTGTAACAAAGTGACTAAACTAAAAAGTTATAAAAACAAGTTTTAACCACTTTTTAACAAAATGATCAAAAGTTGCTGTATTAAATTCGAATATAAAGTATATATTTTATATTTTTATAAAATACTACATGTTACAAGGATCGTAGGCATGTAGAGAACTCGAAAAACCGATTTATAACGAAGGAGATACGGCATTTGCAAGTTATACGATAATAAACGCTTTTATAAAAGAAATTTTATAAAAACTTATTACAATTAACCTCTGATATAAATGATTGGTTATTTTTCTCAGAAAGTACATATTTTTAGGATTCCAAAGCATTAAGAATCATAATTTTTGGATCAATAACGAAGGAGTTATGGATTTTTCATGTTTACGATAATAAATACGTTTATAAAAATAATTTTATAAACTATGAACAGTAAAAATCACTATTCATCTCAGATACATTTTGGAAAATACATTAGTTAGATAAAACTTTTAATTACGAAGACGTGCTCGAAAGAATCACTAAAATCGGAGTTAAAACGAATAATATATGACTTTTACGAGGTTTACGATAATTAAATTTATAAAAATAAATTTATAAAAGTGTATGAACAGTAAAAAGTACTGTTCACCAGAGGACTTAAAATATGAAAATGTAATATTTTGATAACTCTTCTTAATACGAAAGCGTGGACATAAGAAACGTAAGAAACGGACATAAAACGATAAAGTTACGCCATTTTTACTAAAGCAATACTTATAAACATTTTAACTTTATAAATATGATTTCACAAATACAATTAGATGGTGATGTAGCTATATAGAATTATATATGGTATTAGTTATTCAAAAGTACTTAGTACTCATACGGCCTATAATTAATTAGGTTGCATTCGGGCGTCTTCGTGACGCATTTTCTGTTAGTGATTTACAAGTTTTGGAGTGAGAAACATATGCATGTTTTACAATTGGACGCAAGTGGACATTTTACATTACGATTACGTGTTTGCCTAAGTAGCGATAACCCTCTGAGCCCATTATCATGAACTGTCAATTACTTGTTGTGAGCGCGAATGTTATAAATAGATCTATTTGGGATTGACATCCCCGTTCGGGTGAGTCATGCTCACTGTGCCGGTGTGCCGGACAACGAACATATACCATGTCGGATTTGGGATGTTGCGGGTTAGAACATCATCACGGGCAATGTTGGCAATTTATATTACAATTCATACATGTCGAGCTTCAGTGTCATGAGCTTAGGAAAACGTAATTACATTTTATGATGTTTGCATCTGTTGCATTATCATGGGGAAATCTTGCGGTCCTACATTATACATTTTATAAACCTATGAATTCACCAACATTATTGTTGACGTTTTAAGCAATGTTTTCTCAGGAGATCAATGAGGTACAAGACAAAGGATACATTGGTGGTCGTTATTTTGGAAGTCATATGAATAAAAGATTTGGTTGCATTACATTTTGGGGATATATTTGTTATGGACTAAAATCTTTGTATTTTGAACAATGAACAAGTGAAGTTTCAGACTTATGTAACAACAATTTGTTAAATCCAATATATCGGTTTTAAACGACTTTTAAATGGTCGTTCTTATATATATCTTGTGCTATTGATCTATGAAGTACCACCCCCAGACCTATATTCCGCTGTGACCCAATTTGGGGGTGTTACAGATTGGTATCAAGAGCCAAGGTTATAGATGTGGTAAAAGCTGAGATAGTCAAACTACTCGACAGCGGACTAATTTACGCCATCTCAGATAGTCCATTGGTTAGCCCCATACATGTAGTACCCAAAAAGGGGGAATGACCGTAATAACAAACAAAAATAACAAACTTGTCCCAACTAGAACAGTCACCGAATGGAGGGTATGCATTGATTATAGAAAACTCAATGATGCAACTAGGAAGGATCATTTTCCATTACCATTCATTGATCAAATGTTAGAAAGACTATTAGGAAATGAGTATTACTGCTTCTTGGATGTATTCTCTGGATACTTTCAAATCCCTCTAGCGCCAGAAGATCAGGAGAAAACTACTTTCACATGCCCATATGGAATATTTGCATATAGATGAATGCCCTTCGGGTTATGCAATGCTCCAGCTACGTTTCAAAGATGTGTAACGACAATCTTTCACAATATGTGCAAAGAATTTATGGAAGTCTTCATGGATGATTTTTCTGTTTCTGGAAATTCATTCGACTCTTGCCTAACTAATTTATCAAAAATGTTAGCTAGGTGTGAAGAAACAAATTTGGTATTAAATTGGGAAAAATGTCATTTTATGGTGAAAGAAGGAATCGTCTTAGGTCATAAGATATCTAAATCTGGCAATGAGGTGGATAGAGCAAAGATTGATGTTATTGTCAAACCACCTTACCCGACCAACGTAAAGGGAGTTAGAAGCTTCTTAGGTCATGCAGGATTCTATAGGAGGTTCATTAAGGATTTCTCTAAAATTGCTCGACCTATGACCCAATTGTTAATGAAGGATGCTAAATTTGTCTTTTCAAACGAATGCATGCAAGCCTTCAATTTCCTTCAAAATAA
Organism: Tanacetum coccineum; assembly: GCA_026074375.1. Taxonomy (NCBI): domain Eukaryota; kingdom Viridiplantae; phylum Streptophyta; class Magnoliopsida; order Asterales; family Asteraceae; genus Tanacetum; species Tanacetum coccineum. Next base: position 4,618 of record BQNB010191210.1, on the reverse strand, counting down.
ATTAATATTTGCACCTGTAATTATTGCTCCTGACTGGAACCTTGATTTCGAATTAATGTGTGATATTGATAAAATGTTTTGCCCAATCTACTACGCTAGTAAGGCTATGAATGACGCTCAAGAGCATTACACAACTACTAAAAAAGAGCTTCTAGCAGTAGTCTATGCCTTTGATAAATTCCGATCCTACTTAATTATGTCTAAAACTATCGTCTATACCGATCATTCTGATTTAAAATATTTGTTTAGCAAACAGGACGCAAAACCGAGGGTCATAAGATGGGTTTTGTTACTCCAAGAATTTACTATAGAGATTAAGGATATAAAAGGGACTGAAAACTTGGCTGCCGATCACTTGTCCAGATCAAAAAACCCAGATCTGGAAGAATTAAATGAGGAAGCAATACGGGATTCCTTCCCCGATGAACATCTTATGGCAATCCACGTAGGGGAAACAGCAAATGACCCTTGGTATGCAGACTACACAAATTTCTTAGTATCAAAGATTATGCCACACGGTTTGACATACCATTTAAGAAAGAAATTCTTATCAGACATTAAACATTACATATGGGATGATCCGTACCTATTCAAAACATGTCCTGACGGAATCATAAGGAGATGCGTGTTTGGTAAGGAACTACAAGAAATTCTAGAACATTGTCATATGGGACCAGCTGGCGGACATTACGGAGCCGACATTACTGCTAGGAAAATATTTGAGTCAGGACACATTACTGCTAGGAAATATTTAAGTCAGGGGATTTAATTGTCAACTTTTTTAAGGATGCCACAAGGTATGTATCGCAATGGTGTGATGATGTCAATAGGGCCTTGAAAAACCTATCCCTAAGTAAATCAAATGGCCCTTCCTTAACCAACATTCTCGTTAGCGAGGTCTTTGATATTTGGGGTATTGACTTCATGGGACCCTTTCCTTCTTTACGACGTAACAATCCGTACTTTAGGTCATTCTATGACGTTATATATTTCACTATTTATTTAAGTCTCGTACGCGTTTGCTTTTAATTTTAATCGTTAAGTTAAATCGCGTAAGCTAAAAATTATCATTCAATGTAAACGGGAATCAAACAATTAAATATTTACGTCAAGCAAGTGTTAGATAATTATTTAGAGGATAATTATTAACTTTGCACATTTTATTTTAATTGGTTACGTAAAGTGTTTAAGTTTCGTGATAAAATATGTTTAGGCATTCCCGGAACAACCAAAACTTATCTACGCTTCAACAAATACCCATTATTATATCCAATACCCAAAGTTTTATAAAACTTCACCCATGTTAACAATGTTGGTCAAATTGTACATAAAATAAAACAATTAGAACATACCATTTGTAAATTATACATCTACACTTAATATATATGACTTAAGCTTCAAGTAATGAAAAATATCAACTCAAAATGTCAAGATATTTCCTAGTCCCTCCCTCCCTTATGTTCGGACACAATAAGCCCCAATGGGTCAATAAGCACACACAATCTAACAACTAGAACTTGTACAACCTCAACTCATTATACCTTATGTCTATGACTAGTTACCTTGACCAAAGACTTCCTAAGAACCCTCATCTTGTCTTAAGACTTCTAATAGTGAACTTGACTAGTCTTTGGGGTATAAATAAGATGCAACTAGTAAGAGATATAATACACACCTCATTTTACTTAAGAAAAACTACACAAAACCTCTCTTGGCTCTCTCCTAGGCCACAGCCAAAACAAACACACCTAAATTATCCATACAAATTTTATTTACGACACATTCAAGTGTTCTAACAACATATCTAAGATATACCAAGAAGGTTTGAAGGTTTAGTTAAGCATAATCAAGGGTTAACTAAGAAAGGTTTAAGATTAGATTTTCTTTGGAATTAGGGTTTCTAAGCATTAGAAGCTTGGGTTTAGTATCTAAACTAGGGTTTAGATCTTGTTGTTCATCATCCTACTTCACACTAAGGTTATCTAAAACTCTTAAACTCTTTACATTTGTGATTTCATATGTATATTATGTTTATATAGTGAATCACCATCTAGGAATATTATTAACATGTAAAATGGATTTTTACATTTGTTCATGGTTTGATAAGCTTTGTCATATGTTATGTTGATGTTGAGGACATGTTATAATGGGAGTATAAGTATTATTTAAGTGTTTGGATTAATTTATAGAAGTATATATAAGTTAATGGTTTAAAAAGTTACTTATTAAGTTTATAAGTAAAAGTGATGTGAGATCTTGTTGTCATGGACATTTCTTGGACAATAATGGACTTAAGGACCTTAATTATATAATGCATGTGGTATAAGTTGTTGTAGAGGATTTGTAACAAAGTGACTAAACTAAAAAGTTATAAAAACAAGTTTTAACCACTTTTTAACAAAATGATCAAACGTTGCTGTATTAAATTCGAATATAAAGTACATATTTTATGTTTTTATAAAATAATAGATGTTACAAGGATCGTAGGCATGTAGAGAACTCGAAAAACCGATTTATAACGAAGGAGATACGGCATTTGCAAGTTATACGATAATAAACGCTTTTATAAAAGAAATTTTATAAAAACTTATAACAATTAACCTTTGATATAAATGATTGGTTATTTTTCTCAGAAAGTAAATATTTTTAGGATTCCAAATCATTAAGAATCATAATTTTTGGATAAATAACGAAGTAGTTATGGATTTTTCATGTTTACGATAATAAATTCGTTTATAAAAATAATTTTATAATCTATGAACAGTAAAAATCACTATTTATCTCAGATAAATTTTGTAAAATACATTAGTTAGATAAAACTTTTAATTACGAAGACGTGGTCGAAAGAATCACTAAAATCGGAGTTAAAACGAATAAGATATGACTTTTACGAGGTTTACGATAATTAAATTTTATAGATGTGTATGAACAGTAAAAATTACTGTTCACCAGAGGACTTAAAATATGAAAATGTAATATTTTGATAACTCTTCTTAATACGAAAGCGTGGACATAAGAAACGTAAGAAACAGACATAAAACGATAAAGTTACACCATTTTTACTAAAGCAATACTTATAAACATTTTAACTTTATAAATATGATTTCACAAATACAATTAGATGGTGATGTAGCTATATAGAATTATATATGGTATTAGTTATTCAAAAGTACTTAGTACTCATACGACCTATAGTTAATTAGGTTGCATTCGGGCGTCTTCGTGATACATTTTCTGTTAGTGATTTACAAGTTTTGGAGTGAGAAACATATGCATGTTTTACAATTGGACACAAGTGGACATTTTACATTATGATTACGTGTTTTCCTAAGTAGTGATAACCCTCTGAGCCCATTATCATGAACTGTCAATTACTTGTTGTGAGAGCGAATGTTATAAATAGATCTATTTGGGATTGACATCCCCGTTCGGGTGAGTCATGCTCATTGTGCCGGTGTGCCGAACAACAAACATATACCATGTCGGATTTGGAATGTTGCGGGTTTGAACATCATCACGGGCAATGTTGGCAATTTATATTACAATTCATACATGTCGAGCTTCAGTGTCATGAGCTTAGGAAGACGTAATTACATTTTATGATGTTTGCATCTGTTACGTTTTAAGCAATGTTTTCCCAGGAGATCAATGAGGTACAAGACAAAGGATACATTGGTGGTCGTTATTTTGGAAGTCATATGAATAAAAGATTTGGTTGCATTACATTTTGGGGATATTTTTGTTATGGACTAAAATCTTTGTATTTTGAACAATGAACAAGTGAAGTTTCCGACTTATGTAACAACAATTTGTTAAATCCAATATATCGGTTTTAAACGACTTTTAAATGGTCGTTCTTATATATATCTTGTGCTATTGATCTATAAAGTACCACCCCAGACCTATATTCTGCTGCGACCCAATTTGGGGGTGTTACAAATTGGTATCAAGAGCCAAGGTTATAGATGTTGTAAAAGCTAAGATAGTCAAACTACTCGACATCGGACTAATTTACGCCATCTCAGATAGTCCATTGGTTAGCCCCATACATGTAGTACCCAAAAGGGGGGAATGACCGTAATAACAAACGAAAATAACAAACTTGTCCCAACTAGAACAGTCATCGGATGGAGGGTATGCATCGATTATAGAAAACTCAATGATGCAACTAGGAAGGATCATTTTCCATTACCATTCATTGATCAAATGTTAGAAAGACTATCATGAAATGAGTATTACTGCTTCCTGGATGGATTCTCTGGATACTTTCAAATCCCTCTAGCGCCAGAAGATCAGGAGAAAATTACTTTCACATGCGAATATGGAACATTTGCATATAGACGAATGCCATTCGGGCTATGCAATGCTCCAGCTATATTTCAAAGATGTATGACGGTAATCTTTCACGATATGTGCAAAGAATTTATGGAAGTCTTCATGGATGACTTTTTATTTACAAAAACTCATTTGACTCCTACCTAACTAATTTATCAAAAATGTTAGCTAGGTGTGAAGAAACAAATTTGGTATTAAATTGGGAAAAATGTCATTTTATGGTGAAAGAAGGAATCGTCTTAGGTCATAAGATATCTAAATCTGGCATTGAGGTGGATAGAGC
>BQNB010191206.1:0-11718 GCA_026074375.1 Tanacetum coccineum | reverse complement strand
TACATATATATATATACATATATATATACAGTAAGGATCAAGTAAGAAGTATAGTTAAAATGAGAATTTTAAGAAAAGATTTAAATCAATTAGATCAAAAAATCAATGGCTAAAATGTAGGAATGGCAAGATTGTAAATAACATGAGATTTTTTTTAAAGCATAGGGGCAAAATTGTAAACTTAAACAGTATTCATGTTTTTTAAAGAAGATAGAAAACCTCGTATGTTATGTTATATTATTTCACCACTATTTATAGATACAAATATAAAGGCTTGAGCCCAATGACAACTAGACTACAGCTAAGAATGATGAATAGATAATGATTATCCAATCATCCTACTCGTGATTATCTAATCATTCTAAAATACATGTTGACTAACAAATCATCCAAAAATATATCAACTAATATTGGAAGGTAGCCAATCAAATAATCTATCATCTAATACTCCCCCACAGTTGGAGCGGGAGGTATTCGAACGATCCAACTGGAGTTAAACTTGGCAAGAGGCGATAAATCTTCTATCTTTCGAGAAACTTGATGTATTGATTGTTGTTGTAATCTTGTACTTGCGTAGGAAGCTGTAACACTCAAAACTTCATCTTTTCTTTATTTTCTTTTTTTTAAGAATGAAACAAAAGTTAAGAAGGAAAGTAAATAAAACTTGTGATTAGAATAACTTTGAAAAACAAATAAACTAAAATTGCTAAGTCTAAAATTGCAACGGATAAGCATCTTCGCAAGAATTTATTCCAAGTAGGAGATGAGGTAATGGTGTTTTTTCGCAAAACGTTTTCCGGTTGGAACTTATAGCCAACTAAAACCAAAGAAATATGGTTCATACATGATACCTTGAATATTAATAAAAATACTTATGTGTTGGACTTGCCAAATACTATGAGTATTTCAAAGACTTTCAATGTGTCATATATTTATGAGTTTCACTCCGAGAACGTGAATGAGGGCAAGCACTTAAGGACGAGTTCTTCTAAAGAGAGGAGGTATGATGAGGACATGATTAACGAGCTAGCACGAGGAATATACGGAGCATATAGTGCCTGGCAAGACGCTTCAACGGAAGCCCTAAGTCGAGGAATGAAATTTTTGGTGGTGGGAGTATCAAAACAGAGGTTACTGGTGTTTGTTTTGTGTTGTAATGGTGGTGGAAGTAAGGTTACTCAAAAACATACTTAGGTTACTGGAATGAGACAAGTAACCCTACTGGTGTTTGTTTTTGTGTCGTGACTTTTGTTTTAGTTTCTTTATTTTGTTTATTCTAGAATAAATTGGTTAATTTTTTTCCATGTTTAGTTTTCCTATAAAATATAAGGCTTGGGTTTATTGTAGGTATTCAATTATTATTAAAATCACGACTTCGGTCTTTTATCCCTTTGTGATTCGACTTGAATCCGAATTAGGGTTTATAGCACGTTTTCGTTTTGCGTGAGTTATTTATTTAACTGTATGTTAGAGCAGGTATGTTGGCATGCCAAGACCTAATTTTTAGTGTCACTTCAGCGCCACATCAACATACTCACTATTAACATTCACACATCAAAATACTTATTCACTCATAAAGTTCATTTCACATACCATTTTGGCCCCACAATACCAAATTAAAACACGACACTCACATACAAAACCAATTAAAAAAAGAAAGATAAAGTAACGTACGCCAATTAAGTTGCGTGGAATTGACATAAAGGGTTGGTGATGTCGTGGCATGCCTTGGCGGCGTCACTTTGGTTGCCACTTAAGATTGACGGGGTAAAATGTTATCATACCCTACCCTCTTAGACTGAATTTTTGTTTGTATAAAAAGTAACTCACTATCTCACAACATGGGTATTATAGATTTGTTTTTTGTGTGACTTATATAAGAACTTAAGAGACAATAATCTTTTAATTAAAGAGCATCCTAACACCACATGAACAATGAACGATGTACACAAAAACAAATGGACAACAACTGTAAATGATAAAACCTCGTAAATAATGGTAATAGACTAGTCTATGCTAGGGGCTGACTTGTCAATACAAGAAGAGGAATGTCTTTTTCTTACGACACATATATAGGTCATGCCTTTGAATAAGTCATGGTCTGTATAGGACCCATCCACCAAGATATCGTCATGTGCGTGAATGTCTCACATAAGTTCCTAATCAACACACACGGACCATTCCTTTATCCATACATTCAACCAACCAACTGCCACCATGATTTCCGTATATGCTACCAATACATGTGTGTTTAGTGATATGTGAGCGATCTATCAACCTATAAGTTGTGAGTTAAAGTCTCGTTATAGACATTGTGAAGTATTATGTGTGACAAGTGGTACAAATAATCTACGTGTATGCTAATATTTCATTAAGAACCCCCTTCTAGAAAGCTTATGCCTATTAGATATAACTTTAATATTTTGCTCCACATTGTAACAACACAATGCTCTTAAAAATTTGATTAAAGTATGACAAAGTTAAATTTGCATTTCATGGAACGGTACAAATGTTAAGAGACAAAAAGATCACAATATATTTAAGGGGTATGATGAAACCAGGTTGTCGAAGCTATAATTTTTTTTTGTATTTGCTTGTTTGTTTTAGGAAGAAAAATGCAGATTTTATAGTGTTACATGACATGATATCAAATTAAAAAAATAAAAAATTATGATATATGTAATTAATGATATGTTTAAGTAATCAAAATATTATTTTTTGGCATAATTTCTTTCCCTCTTCTCTCCCTAACAAACTCGGGAATGCAACTTTTTTTTAATTTCCTCTCCACTTCTCTTCTTTTCTTTCCAAATAAAAACTCGGGAACAAAAGAGACAAAAAGATCACAATATATTTAAAGGCTAATGATTTGCACACTCAAATTTTTGATTGGGACACTCACTCTACAAGCAATTAAAACACATTGTACAAACATGTAATGCACAAAAAAGAGTGTCCTAATAAAAAAACAAGTGTGCAAATCAATAAAAAAATATCCCAACAAAAAAGAGTGTCCCAGTTTTTAGGTAGTGGTTGTACTTATTAATTATTAAAATTGTGTGTTCGAAAATGATTGAAGGGGTATGATAAAACCAGGTTGTATACATTGTTATTTTATCGAAACTATAATATCTTTTTTGTTCTATTTGCTTGTTTGTTTTAGGAAGGAAAATAAAGATTTTATAGTGTTACGTGACATTATATCAACATAAAAGATCATAAATATTATGGTATCTGTAATTAATGATATGTTTAAGTAATCAAAATATCATTTTTACTTTTAGAGCATTAGATGTACTTACTCAAGTTAAACTGTCACCTCAATGACATATAAGCATTTTTTTCACTTCTCTTAACTGTCACCTTAGTTAGTATTTCCAGTTTTCATTTCTCTTTCACGCACACACTAAAAATACCCTCCCGTTAACACAAGCAAAAGCCGCACGTTTGAAATCCACCATACCCAATTAACCACCCAAACACAAAATCCGATTTAAGAAAGAAAAAAACAAGCATCTTCATTTGGCGTAAGTTAAATGTTTGGTGTGCGGAATGGTGTGTGGTTTGGCGAAGGGTATTGGTGTGGTGGCCTGGCTAGGCCATCGATATAAGGTGTCAAACCACTGCACCTAATGCTTTTATATTTGAATTTTTTTTAATATTCACTTTCTTAAATGTTGCAATATATAATCAAAGGTAGAATAGTAAAATTAAAAGTATACAGATGTTGGTGTATTTGGTAGAGAGAAAAGAAATAAAAGAAATGGAATTAGATCTGATTCTCTTGTTTGGTAGATAGAAATTAAAAAAGTGGAGAATTCAAGAGAATTTGGTTGAGAATTGTAGAGAAATGGTAGTGTATTTTTGATCATCCTCATTTTCATTATTTTTTGTAGAGAATTTAGAGAAATTATTTGCCGACCCAAAACAAAATATAAAAAGAAAAGTTACAAAACAGACCCTCAACTTTTAACTATAAACGACTTTATTTATCAAATATATAGCACATATCTACCGATTCATTCAGATAAAAAATATCATCGAAAAGATATTTGTAACTGCAGCGAACAAAACGTGTACTGTAAACTGTCTTAAAAATGCCATTTTTTACTCTTTTAAATAGAAAATTTATATTAAAAAAATAAAAAATCTTTATTCGGGTCAATCAGGTCGACTCGAACCCGAGTTAGCCAAACTTTTTTATCTAATACCCGACCCTATCTAGCATTCGGGTTACTTTGTTCACCCGAATAACCCGAATAATATTTTGACTCGGGTAACTCGACCCGAATAGGCTTAATATGGGTCGGGTCCGAATAGGCTTAACCCGACCCAAGTGACCTGACTCGAAAAAAATGATGTTGAAATTATCGTAGTATAATCGCTCTTTATTAGTAGGTTTTCAATGAAAAAAAAGTATTTCGTAATTATTTTTTATTTCAATTTTCTTGCGTTATCAAACAGTAGAATTCAATACATTTGTCTGAATTCTATTCTCTACTTCATTTCTAATAACTGAAAATGAGATGGATAAAGTAATTATTATTATTTATCTAAAAATGTGTAGTAATAAAAATTGTCCCCAATGGTAAATATTAATGATGGTTTTTAACTTTTTACTGAGTTAAAAGAAAAACTTGTGAATATTATATTTAACATTGTATAAACTAGACAAAAAGTGTAGTGTATTCAAAAATTAAGATGCTTTAACACATTCTTTTAGAAAAAGAAAATTATTTAATACTAGCACCATTTCAAACCGACATGTGATCCATGTGACACTATGAACGAGTTTGGCAACGAGCTTTTAAAGGTTTATATGTTTTGAGCGTGTAAAATAAGCCATTTATAAAATAAAATTTGTTTGTTATATGGGTTTATGAAAATTTTTATTAGTCATAAGCTTTCATAAGCTAAACCTATAGAAATTTTTTTATAGGAGCTTATAACTAGTCAAATTACTTGAATATATTTAAAATATAATGGATTATCACGCAAAAGCTGTAGATATACGTGAATTTAGTTTTATGTAAAATCATGTCATTTTGCATCAATAAGTTCTAGCTCTAACTAATTTGACTTATGATATAAGCTCCAGTCCCAGTCCCAGCCCCAACTACAGCCCCCGCCTTAGCTCTTTGCGCGAAACATACCTTATGTTTTGGTACAAAAGACAGAAGTTAGTCTAAGATAGTGTTTGGCACGAGGTTTTTAAAGGTTTTTCAAAATATAAGCAATTATCAAGTAAAAGCAGTGAATAAATCTGAATTTATTTTAATGTATTTTTCTACAAATATACATTAATAAGCTCTAGTTCTAAGTAATTCGTCAAATAGCTTTATAAAAATATAAGCTCCAACTTCCAACTCCGTATAACAGTTTCAGCTCCGGCTCTAGACCCAACCCTAAGTCCGGCCTATTTAGCCACACATAGAGCATGTTTGACAAAAATAAATGTTACTCGAACTGGTATTGGAGCTATTGCTAAAGCTATAGATAAAGATTATAAAAAAATATTATTTTTATAAGTTAAATAAAATAGCATTTGATTTTCAAAAATTATAAAACTTATTTTTTTAATAATCTCTCGTAAGTTACGTCTATTAAACATGTCGATACTCTAGAACACGCCAAAAGTTAGAACTTAGGGCATTCACTATGATGAACCTTTGTAAAGGTTTATAATAGTGTCAAATCCTTATACAACATTAATTAATAAACCTTTTTATGTTATAGACCTTTTCTTCACTATGCATAAATTTGTATAAAGCTTTATAAAAATCTCATTAATTCAAATGCATTAAATTTAAAAGAGGTCTAAGATTTTAGACCTTTTCATTCCACATAAGCATAAACCTCATCTCCACAATGGTTAAAATATAATAAACCTCTTCGTCATTTTATAAACTTTTTCATAAACCACCATAGTGAATGCTGTTAAAACATTCAATTTTGTTTCAAACATTACTCTCTTTTGTCATTTTTTTCTAAACTCATGTGAGTTTTGGCTATCCCTGTTTTCTTGTCTTTTCATTACCAAACAACACTTTGAACATTCTTTAGCAATGATTAATTTGCCTCTATTACAGGTTTTGTGCCCAATATATGAGTTACGAAGCTTGATTGTCGGACCTAAAAGTATCGCACAAAGTGACGAAACAACGAAACCAAAAAACCAACCAGATTATAGATATAAATCTATTAGCATATCTATTCTGATACTAACAACACGTGAGTAACTCATCAACAAAAAAGTTAAAAATTTTAAGTAAAGCGTGTATACGATAGTTTTAGACATTATATATTAAGTAGGTGTTTAAATGATTTGATTATCTTCTATACAACTTGAGTTACATGGCGTGTTATTGCACTATGGTGCGACCCTATGGCACGAGACCGTACCAGACCTCAGGTTATTGGCTCCGATACTAAACTCACCAGCCATGTTATAGGGCTCCTTGCCTTTCTTTTGGTTTTATTTGTGTTTTATTTTAAATAATATGAGGCCTAGGATGTCCTATAACTTGAGTGACGAGAGAAGGTGACAAAAGAAAATGTTAAAATGATACCGTAACACTTTTTGCTATAACAACGTGTCAGATTACAACACCAATTTAGTGCTCTCATAAAAGACTCGTTTTTTCAGTGTTAAGATAATATCAAGTCATAGATAGGGACAACACGAGTAAGTGGATGTTCATGCACTAGTTAGGCTTATTATGATAACAAAGAAAATAGCCACTTTGGAAATATGAAGCTTGATTCGGAGCAAATAAGTCTTAGAGCATGAACTATGGCATCCGCATAAGCTCGATCGATGTCAATGCATTGGCATAAGCATCCGTACGTCCACCTTAGTGGTGGCGTCGGGCCAGCATGGACTCGCTGTTGTCTGCAAAAACACTAAAGAACACTTGTTTAACGTACTCTAGTAATATGCAGAGATAGTAAACATGGTAATTCTAATATATTTGATTATTAAAGGGCTTTCAGATATAATGGGTCGTAGGATGGTATATACCTAAAGGCAAACTTGACGAGTACGTCTTAAGCCAGCAGCTAATGCAATGAAATTGGTTGCAGACACCTGTATCAGACGTATACATTCATTTGCTAGCTAGGTTCCTAAAAACACTCTAAGATCCCCGGCTGAGCAAAAGACGAATGCAGACATAAATCAAATCTATGTGGTTATGGTCTTTGCATTTCAGTTTCCTTTGAATAACAGACTAAAATAACTGGTTTGCTCATAAGTAACGGATTCGATCTGGTCAAAATCGAGAAAATTAAAAAAAAAAAAATTATGCTACGCCTGAGAGATTCGAACACTCGCAGGGAAACCCCATGTACTTAGCAGGCACAAACCTTAACCACTCAGCCAAAGCGTAAATTTTTTAATATTCCTTTTTATTCTTATTATTATTTAGCATGTTTACTCAGGATGTTACATTTAAAATTTATGAAAATTACACAAAGCCTTGTGTACATGTTACATTGTTTTGTCAATCAAGCTTTAAATCGACATTGGTGTTAAACTTAGTTAAAAGAGTAATGAGATTTCTAGTTATGTTTACGTTTACTTCTCGAGTATGGTAATGAATTATACTTTTAGGGGGAATTGCATATGGCTGAGCAAAATCAATCGAAAACCGAACCGAAAAACCGAGCCGAACCGAACCGACCCAAACCAAACCGACTATTTTCGGTTCGGTTTTCGTTTTTGTATATTTATAGTTTTCGGTTTCGGTTTTGTCGGTTCGGTTCGGTTCGAGCTAAAACCAAGAAAAATACGCCTAGATTATCTATTCGGTTCGGTTTTTGTCGGTTCGGTTTCGGTTTGTGTTTTTCCTCAAACTCGGTTTTCGGTTCGGTTTGGTTTTGTTTTGAACCGATGCTCACCCCTAGAATTGCAATATATATTCTTACAAAAGCTAATAATTATATCCAACATAAGGTTATAATTGCGTATATATTTTTTCTAAACTCAATAGTTGTCATATATATCAAAATTATTACTATTAGTTTATATGTATTTAAAGCTAAAAAAACGTATAATTATTATAATTTAAAATAACTATTATACCCTTTTGCTTATAACAATCATCTCATCACACAATTTTTTACAAAATCAAACCTACAAACCCTTTTGATATCAACAATCATACTTCATCCACACAAATTTTTACCACATCAACATCAATCATAATTTTTTGTCATTATACTAACTTCTCTATATAATGTTTTAATTTAGTGAAAGTTATGATAATTAAAATTTCTAATTAATATTTCAATTGAAATTTCAGATATTTGAATTTTTGACACGAATATCTTTTTTGATTTTGGACGTATTCCAACCTCACAAACATATATACCTTTTGTCTTTTTTAAGAGAGAGTTTGATATATCTACCATATATGTGTGTGTGTTTTAAAAGGAAACAGCTTTAATATTGTCGTATATTACTTGGCATTATATACTTATATAAGACAGTTATGGTTTAATTCGTCATTGATAGTTATCTTAGGTGTTTAGAATTTTGAGTTGTTTTGATCTTATAAAAATGGTTCATAATTGCAAATTATATCATCCGTATTACTGTTATTCTTATTCATTTGTTTCAGTTTTTACAGTTTTTCTTTTTTGTTTAAGAATTTGATAATATGTCAAATTACTATCAATTCTAAGTAGGAAGAAAACGCCACAAACAAAGAAGAGTATATGACTCATATTCTATTGAGTTAAGTACGTTTTGGTCCTTGTGTTTTGATGCGTTTTTCATTTTTGGTCTAAAATTTAAAAAAGTTTTAGTTTTGGTCCAAAAGAGATAGTTTCGTTTCACTTTTGGTCCAATTTTATTAACACCACTAGTTTGACCGTTAATTATGAGGATATTTTCGTCTTTTTCACTATATCATATTTTCGTCTTTTACTATAATCACTCGCACACAGCAAACTCAACATCGCATTGTAAATCCGACTCTGCCCCTATAGGAAATAAACGATTAGGTTTTTGGTCAAAGTTAATACAGTTTTTGTCTGTTTTTGGTCATTTAAGCTCGTTTTTAGAGGTAAAAGATATGTGTAATTAAGCACTTATCAGTGTCCAAGCTAAGCCATTTGAGCAAGCTTGCTCATGAAAGTGACACAGCCAATAGAACAATGGAAGCAGATCGTTTGCATACCATGTTTCTTGCAATGGCATATGTGAGGGCAGTGCTCATAAAGCTGGCTGATAGGCTGCATAATATGATGACATTGGATGTGTTGCGTTTGAGTAAGAAACAAAGGTTCGCAAAGGAGACAGTGGAGATCTTTGCTCCTTTGGCAAACCGTTTAGGAATCACGAGTTGGAAGGAGCAATTGGAGACTCTTTTTTTCAAGTAACCTCTATCCGGAGCAACATGATGATCCATCTTCTCAACTTTTGAAGTCGTTTGATGAGGTAATGGTGACATCTGCCGCAGATAAATTGGAGCAATCTCTTACCACGTTTTGTATGGACCGCACAAAAGCTTGTATAGCATCCACTGCAAAATGCTAAAGTATGTCTCTCATTTTCTGTTTTTCCCTTGTATGAACTATCTTTCATCATGATCGTTGGCAATCTCTGGAAACTGTGTCGGCCACCTGTTAGTTTTGTTCTCTGTGTGTGCGTTTAACATTCTATGCATTCATCTATAGGAAAAAGCTGGACATGGATGAAATACATGATATTCATGGGTTACGTCTCATTGTTGAAAATGAAGAGGACTGCTATAAAGCATTACAGCTTGTCCACCAGTTATGGTCTGAAGTACCTGGAATGTCCAAATTAAGATTACATAAAACATCAAAAGTGTAACGGGTACGTCTACGTAATGTCATATTCTGTTCCTATATTTAATGACATTTATGTACAAGTCTTCCCGCTTTATGCATTGTCTATATTCTGAGGAAGTTTTGATTTTACAGATATCAGTCCTTGCACACAGTAGTAATTGGAGAGGGATCAGTTCCACTTGAAGTTGAAATAAGAACAAAATCGATGCATTCACAGGCTGAGTTTGGGTTTGCAAACACTCTTCATTTGTGCTCCGGATGGTTGATAATATGGGCTCGTTGGGTCGTCACGTGGCAATGTAAGAATGTGGGCGAATACCAAGCATGCGTTGACTACAATGATGCTATTAAGCCTCCCTGCACGTTCCCGTTTTATTCTAAAGCTTGCCCACATTTGTATAAACATTGCTCTGGATCTGATGGGCCTGTTTTTGTCATCATGATTGAGAACGAGAAGGTTGGTGCTTTATAAATATAAAATATTTTGCCTTCTTAATACGCTTGAATTTACCCCTTCGAATGAGTCATTTTTTTATTATGCAAAACTAATATGGAAACATGCATTATATCTCTCAGATGTCGGTGCAAGAATTCCCAGGAAATTCAACTCTGAAGGATGTTCTCAACATACCCGGTCATGGAAGCTCATCGAGGTACTCTCCATACGGGTTTTCTCTAAATCAAGAGTTAAGGCCAAGGCTCAACCACGAGCCTGTGAGTGATCCTGGTTGCAAGGTGAAAATGGGGGATGTGATTGAGCTAACACCAAGAATACCCGACAAGTTACTCATTGAGTACAGGGAAGAGATTCAAAGCATGTATGACAGGGGTCACTCGGTGCCAAACTCAAGAATGAGGCAGATTGTTGGTAGCACGGTATTCGGGTGGGGAAGATGAAGTGCATAGCTTCATTGCAACGATGTATGTGTGTCACAGGTCACTCAGTATCAAACTCGAGCAGGATGCAGACTGCTGGTAGCATGATTATCAGGTGGGAAAGAGCTTCATGGTAAACATGTATGTAAGTATGTATAGGTTTAGATAGATAATGATTTGATTATTTCTTGTAAAATGTAAATACATCTATCAGAATCAGAAAATCTAAAAATAAATGAAAAACAATATATGTATTCTTTCAGCCTTTTTAATAGCAAAATATATTATGCTTTCTTGTTCCTGAAGAATTAGATGTAGGAAAACGATATGGTACTTAGACATAAACATGGCTTTGATGAACTATGCGTTGCTCTTAGTTGATAGATCCTGAGCTTTCCGGTTCTTTCATCTATAATATTCCATCTACACATCAAGACCGATATGATTTGAGCCTAGTTTTGGTTTGTAATGAAGAACCAATCTACACATCAGCTGCTAAGGTATCTTGCCCAAACGGTATAAAGTCGACGAGTCATAGAAAAGAAAGTCTTGGGTCCGTGTGCCCTGCAAGTTGGCGTGCAGAACTGCTAAATCTATGGGTGGCGTCTACGCTTTATTTTTTTATTCGGCTTGTTCTTGTTTTTTCGCTAACATCTTGAATTTTCATTTACTTAACTTTCGCATATATAACTTACATATACCATGGGTCTTGTGCTTCCTAAGTGGGTCTTATGTACAACTGGTCTTGGCTTCCGCTTATTCGCACAAGGCCTGATCTTGCTGAGCTTGAAAATCTTTGCAGTTTGGTTGCTCATCTGCGCCTCTCACACAATAAGGAATATGGGAGACTGTCATAGGAATGCGGTCACACGTTACCCACCTGTCATCAAACACTTCCCTTATAAACTAATGTTCATCGCACGTAAAAATGCTGCTACCATTCTTGTCTTATATACGTCCGAGTTACATTCTCCCCTTGTTTTCTTGCGGGCTATATTGGTTAATCAGGAGATATATATACAT